>WJFA01002752.1:0-14830 GCA_009870155.1 Pseudobourletiella spinata | reverse complement strand
TTATTTATTATTTATTTATTATTATATTATATTATTATATTATTATTTATTATTTATTTATTATTATATTATATTATTATTTATTATTTATTTATTATTATATTATATTATTATATTATTATTTATTATTTTATCATTATTTATTCAGCAACTCATTATTCAGTTTCAAAACATAGTTTACCTCAGATACTTCTTTTTCGCAAACTGTGATCCAAAAACCACAGTTAAACTTCTGAAATGATTGCTACACGTGTAAAAATATGCCATATAGCACACGCACAGAACGGATGAGAATTACTCTATTCCATTATTTTTGCCGCTAATATTTATTTTTATAAAAATTCAAATTCAATAGCATGTTAAAACTTCCGACCAAAAAATCTTGCACAATGCGGACTACGCCTACACGAAACTCTTAGCAACGTGACTCTTTCCGATTGACAATTCCAATTCGGTATGAAAATATATCCAATAAAGTAAATCGTGGTTAGGAATTCAGTTATATTCAGGTCTGATCTGTAAATCAAGATTCCGCATGTTTTTCTTTCAATGGAACTCCGAAAAGGGGAAAGGATTTTTTTCAGCGCCGAATTAAGAATCGTTTTTTAGTGTTCAACAAAGCTCCGAATCTCGATCCAGACCCAGCCCAACATCACCCTTTACATAACCTGCTATCGCAGGTAATATCCCTGAAGATGTTCCCCTATATTTTTGGTCCTGCAGATGTTCCAGCACGCCCAAGAAAGCCTCCAAGAACCCACGGAGGCACCTACAACCGTGTCCGTGACATGCATACTTTCCGGCGTTTTAGCAGAAGACCTGATAATGGTAGCGATAATAATTAGTATGTTTCGGAATTAGTATGTTGAGAATGACATTAGGCTAGCGCAACCTAGTTAGAGTTGCCAGATGTCCCGGAATGAGCCCCCGCGTCCCGGGCAGGGGTACACCGGGACAGCAAATGTTCTGAAATATTCAAAGGTTAGTTGGTGGTCCGAAAAAGTTATACTTTAAGGCTACCGGAATGGCCTTCTCATTTTGTAGAATACGTTTCGGGGGCATAGAAGTGTATTCTTACATTTAATTTGCTGCCGAATTTCGCTTTATAATAAACCTGACTACTGGATATAAAGAAACCTGCATTAATTGAGATATCCTTGTGTTTATGTGTTTGTCGGCGGGGTATGTGAATGTGGGTGTTGTGTTGTATGAAAGTGGTGTTGATTAATTTTTTCATTAAGGATTAGGCGTGTATAAGAAGTGGTGGTTGGACCTGCAAAATGCAGGTTAATAATCAGATAGCGAGTTCCATGTGAGCAGGCAAAAATATTTTGACATGATTCAATCAAGGATTTAAGGTGGAAGTGTACTTTTCGGATTCAAAATCAGGAGGCGATTTTGGAATTGGAATCAGCATTGCAAAAATTCCGATATGTACTTGTTTGTCCGAATTGGCATTTCGGAATTTGGCTCGGACTTCGGATTTGTGTCGAAAAAAGTATGCTTGCTTGTGCGAATCAGAATCAGCAAGACGGATAAGAATCTGAATGAGAATGGACCAAGATTGGAAATTGCAAATAACGCAGTTTATTATGATTAAATTAATTGAAATTGAATTAGTTGAAACTTTTTCGAGTCATGTCACAGTGATGTAGTCTGTTTAACACATCCAATTACTGCTAGTTTTACCAAAATCATGGCTGGACTGGAACTAAGAGTGGCCCACTTGGGAGTGATTCACTCCATTCGATTGCTGCCAAAAAAACTAATCACTCTTTTTTCACTCCATGGAGTGATGAAAGAGTGGACCACTCCAATTGAAAATGGAGTGAATTGGAAATTTCACCAAAATAGATTCTGGGAAAATTAGCATGAGATTTCCCGTAAGGATTTTCGTGTGCCCTTTGGTATTATTCAAAATTTTCAATTTTCCCAACCCGACGAAAATCTACTCACAAAACACTTTTACGCCTGTTTTATGATCAAGTTTGAATAAAAATAAAAATTTTGGCGCCTAATTTCTCGAAAAACATCTTCCGATGAATTTAAGGACTTGTACAGTGGAAATCTAACTCTACGCCGTCGTTCTGTAGAATTTAACTCTACGAGTCCTTAAATTCAGCGGAGAATGCAAAACCTGAATGGTTTAAAATGTTAAAGTTCCCAAAACTGTTTTCGGTGAAAATTCATATGTGACTTTTACCGAAACTAAGCTTTAGTTGGGCGAACGGCTTCAGTGTTAATAAACACTCAGGGAGGGTAACACATACGGACCATTTTTTTCGAAATGCATAGCAGTACATTCGTGTATGTACATACATATTTCGTAATTGCCTTAATGTATTTAAATAAATGGAGCCAAATTTTCAAAACCATTGCTGTACTGGTAAAACTAGCTCGTCTGGTCACTATGGGGTAACAGTTTCCATAAATCTTAATTGTAGTTCGATCCGACTAGCACACTAGGGTAACCTTCCTATACAGTGGAGTTATTAGGAAACTACAATAATTTTAACATGATTTCCTTCAACTTTTTTCTCACGTTGGCTACTTTGTAGTTGTCAACGAAGGTGCATGACTTGTTCAGGTTCCTTACAGCAGGTTCGGGTTTACTAGATGTTTTCATAACTGCTAGGTCAACTGTAGTCCAAACCCAATTATGGTTCGAAATCTACTCGTAACTAAGATATGAATTGTAAGAAGAAGTTGTGTAGCTAATTCTTCAGTAAAAGTTTTTAATACAAACGGTATTCTCATAATGACATAAATTTCAATAGTATGGCACTGAGAGTGATTTAAGAGTGGTAAAGAGTGAAACGAGAGTAATGGGAGTTATTCCAGCCATGATCGTGATGTAAATACCGGCAATAATTTTTTTTGGAACGAATATCTGAAATATCTGAAATCACACTGCCAATGGCACGTAAATTTGTCAGTAGTTTGTTCTTTAGCACTGCATTGGAAAATGACTTGCGCATCGTCATTGTATAAGTATATCCCATCCTCATAACTTCACAATTTCGGGATACAAGTTAGCGTAAGTCTTAATTGCAGTACCCTTCATTGTGGAGAACATAGTCAGTGAAGAGAAGAGAAGAGGAGGCGCAATACAGAGCACCGCTCATCGTTCCTATTGGCTATTTAAATTCCCACAGATTCCGCCGAACTTAAAATTTCACTCGGAGTCAAAATTGAAAAAAACATCAGAATCTGTTATTCTGAAGCTAATTCTTATGCTGATTCGGAAGTACACATGTCTCTCAGGCTGATTCCATTGTCGAAGTCTGAAGCTGATTGCCTCTCCAATTCAAAAGTATACTCGCCCGTCGGAAAGTGGTGAGCTCTTACGAATCCGCATTTGGACAATTCTCATTCGCTTTCCAAGCAAAATCGGAAGTATACTTCCGTATACTTCTACTAGTAGAATTCCACCTTTTATAATCCTGAACTAATAGTAGGTGAAAGCAAATGTGCACGGCGGTTTGACTCGGAGTTAGCTCAAATAAAATGCTTCCCCTCAAACACTTTCCCCAACTACAACACAATTTCATTACCTACACGAGTTTACCAACACACCTAAAATATTTGACCGAAAATTGCTTTTTGGAAATTTCAGTTTATCATGGAATAACGCTTTTGGCCCGCAGCAGGTGCGGAAAGAACTCCGGTGGACCTAACCTGAGGGCCTGCGGGTCCGGATGTATCATACATCCGGTATGCGGCCAGTAAATGCAGAGGGCGGGGATAACTGCTGAATTGCATTTGTTACTTCCAGGGACGGGGATTTGTACAATACGAATACGATTACGAATCAAATCACATTTTATTTGAATACGAATTAAAATATTAATATTTTTTGAACAAATACGAATAATATGAACACGAATAAAAATCATGATTCATACATATTCGAATCACTGCACTTTCATTATTTCGCACTTCCGAAATAATGAAGCAGTGTGTGGAGGCTTGGCTGCGCGAGTTAGTGCTGAAAGACTCGATGGCCTCCTCCAACAACGGCATCAAAGCAGCTGTTTTTAGGTTTGCCGATAAAGCTCGAAATATTCAAAACGGGTTCACAGATTAACAGATTAAAACACCATGACAACAATATTTACTCCCATTTTCTCACAAAATTACCTCTTAAAGGTTTTGGCCGACTTGATAAACCAGGGGCATTGGATAAGTGTTAATTTTGATGAATGGACTGCTTTGAGCAAAATCCGTGCAACAACATCACGGCACTATCCGAAGGAAACTTAGTGGAATTTAGAAATGATACCAATTGCAGGAAAAGCCACCGCTGAAAAGTAAGACTACCATAAAAAGTATTCTTGTACTCTTTTCATAAAAATTTTTATTAATGGATACTTCCTTCCTTGCAGATCACAGGTTGGCTGATCGGTTCCAAAATTTTTACTGGTCGAAATCATCTATTTATTTAATTACATAACTTATGCCCTGTATTATTAATAGGACGAAACTGACCCTGTAGGACGAAATATTGCGCCAAAATAAAGAAAATTGGGATGGTGCTCCTATTCCTCCCTTGAATCCCAACAAACTAACTTACTGATGAAGTGAACACTGAATGGATAAGCTTGTTATTATATGCAAAAAACGATCGGACAATATGCAAAGCTGTCAATGTTCCTACTGGTTCGCATAATTGTTTTCGGTGGAAACTGAAATAAAAATGTCGGCGGGGCGATGCTATGATAATAATCACACAAACGTAATCATGTTTCCAGCAGATGTACATCAAACTTTCCAGTCAAAATTTCACTGAACTCAAAACGTCCATCTGACTTTTCATGGTAATAATACACACGTACTCAGTGTAACAGCACTTTGCATGATTTTCTGACAGGAATGTTTGCTGATCATGCGCATCTGCTGGAAAACTCATTACGTTGGTATGATTACCTTAGCAGCGACGCCGTATCAGTATGTTGAGTCAGTATGAATGATGGATCAGTAGTAGTCCGTTTGAATTCAGTGTCGACTGAAAAACATTACTCAAGCCACTGGCAACATTAAGAGCGTCGCATTTTCACTTATAGTGTTTACGCATTAAAAATGTGCCCTTACAGTTTTCTATTCGTCAGGAAGTTAGTGAGTTGGAATCAAATTAGCAAGAAAGAATAGGAACGACACACCACTTTACTTTAATTTGGTGCAGTATCTTTAAAACTAAAAACGGTAAGATATTTTTTCATCATTGATATCCTCTTCTTCCACAGGAATAGCAAAGCAGTAATTATGTGGGTTGGGATAGTTTAAGAGCATTTATTCACAGAAAACCTTATGATTATTATTTATGTCAACACTTGTGACCCCTTAAGGTTTTGAAGTACAATGGACTGCTCCGCACGCAAGAGCTAGGGTCAGCATATATGGTGACAATCGTGGCAATCGCTGACGTGCAACAGTGCCAGTGTTTTTCAGGCTCGCTGACGTGAATATATTGCCTTGGGCCAGAATATCCTGGATTTGTACGTGTGGGAATATCAGTGGATGGATACTAGCATGTGAACACGGCCCAGAGCAGGGCAACACATTAGGTAACATGTTTACGGCCGTCCTAAATCCTTTAATAGAATTGAAAAAAATGACTCCGGACATTTCGTTTACTCGGGTAATTTATTTTGGTGAAGTCATTGCTACCTTCTCAACCATTCAGCCTACCTGAAAAATAATCCGTAGATCATGTCAGAGGATGGAGGAATCTTTGAATTAGCAATAAATGTATATTATATATGTTATTGCAGCATCCTTCAACTAATAATTGGGAGACTACTGGAGTTCGGCATTGACCTCAATTTCGCAATCGTAGAGATTACTACTGATGGAGCAGCGGTCATGACGAAGATAGCTCAGCTCACGGCGGTAGAGCATCAGTTATGCTTAGCCCATGCTGTTTAGCTTCGGGTATTCGACACACTTTACGAAAAGCCAAAACAAGGTAGACTGGTCCAAACTCTGCCTGAAAATGAAGATGATGCTGAAGAGGACTTGTATGAACCCAATAACGAAAGTGACAGCGAAAGTGATCCTGAATCAGAAGATGGTTTTGAAGTTGAAGAAGTGTCAGTAAAAACTAATTCGGTTCCCTGTGAAATAACCAAAACCGTTAGTGCTGCTAGGAAGCAAGTGTGAATATTCTGCTTTGGTAGGAATAATGATAAATTCCAGGACTACGTCAGAGCCATTAATAACGGTCATGAGCTTCATGTGTTGGGTTCCACCGCGTTTGAGGTTGAGTATTTGTGCAGCCATGCAGATTTGGAAGGATTATTCTATGGATTTTTGGATTACGAGGATGATTTGGATGTAGATAGAATTTTTGCCCTGCTGAGAAAAAAACATTAGCGGATCACGTAGTTAAACTGCTGAGCAGACTGTATCCTACTCAGGATGATGCTGACCATTGCCGAAGACATGCCATCAGATGAACCAGGGATTTCGAAAAAATATGTCATCCGACGAAATGGCAAACTCTGTGATTAAAAATGCTCAGGTACTACAAACTGCCACAAATTACACAGTCGTCGGGTTTGTCTCTGGTAGGGTCACAGAAAATGAGCAACTTCGACAAATCAAAAGTGCGTGGAGTATTTCCAAAAGTGTTTCGCAATGCTCCTAACCTTCAAACCGACTTCGGTAGAGTCGGAGCGCGCCTTTTCTGCTGGAGGCTACTTTTTTTAGCATGACTAGGGCAGGACTTTCTCCAAGAACCATAGATAACCTCTGTTTCTTACGGCAGTTCCTAAAAAATGAGTACTTTAATTCGAAAGAGCACTAGACTACCTAGTACTAGATGCCGTTCGGTTTTGCAGAATATTAGGTTAGTCACCCTAAGCTGGTCCAGTGGTGTTGGTTTCAAACCACTCGACTGTGACTGCAAGGGTGACTTGCTTGGTGGAACGCTTGGTGACTGCTTGGCGAAGGAATTCCCAAAAAAGAATGACGCCCTATCATTCCGATGCTAAATCCTGATGTCGGAGAAGAAAAGGAAATGGTAAAGACTTGTAAGTTCATCCCCTGACAAGATTGTAACTTACCTATGCTGAAATGTACTGTTGTAATGGGTAATGCCCATAAAGAAATGAATAAAGCATTATTATTATTATTATTATAAATTAGGTAAGTGTTGTATACAGGTATCACATAGAATATAATGTATTTATCTTGGTTGTTGTTTTAATGTTATTGTTAGGATATGTCTTACTCCTGAGTTAGTTATAATAAATTTAATTAGTGTACTAAAAGTTATTGTTAAATGCTTATTTTATTATTCGTTTCGAAAATAAATTGAAAACCTTTTCATTTTGTCGATCTTCGGTTGATATTGCGATTGCAACCACTTCGGTGTGACAAAAAGCGAGATGTTTATGGTCCGAGAAGGTGGAATTGTTTCCCCGAAAGTGCCTAATTTATAGCATTTGAACAGATCCATACTGCAAAGATCCTCATTAAGGCGTGCAAAAGCATGTTTGCGCGATAAATGTAAAATTCCAATGTTACTTTTCCATAAGAGCTCATTAAATCCTACTACTAGTGACGGTCACTTATGTTTTTCTCATGCCTTCATCTTTATAAAATACATAAAAGTTATAAGAGCGCTTTTACAAATTTTTAAAGTTCATTCCAAACTAAGAACTAGGATTATCTTAGGTGATTTAACATGGGATTCTTAAATCAGCGCGTTTACTCCTTTGCATTTATACGACCCCAAGTGGGTCAAAACTAAGTTTCGCACCGATTACCTCGTGAAACGCAACATTCATAGATGAGCTCTGCGAAATTTGCGGTGTAAAAGTTTAATTGTTTACGTTGTCCCAAACACGCGGCGCGTTTCTCTTAACCTGTGTAATTCAATTTTATCTGAAAAACAAAATCTAGTTAACAGCATTTATTTAAGATATGTGATGTTTCCGCTAGATCGTTCGCGCGTGCCGGCCCCATGGTCAGTATCTTATTTGTTGCTTTGGCCTTTGACTGGACAATCTCCTGGGAACATGGCTGAGCAGCTAATCAGCAAACTTTATAGTATGTTCCAACAAATTTCTGATGCTTTTGAAAATTACGATTGGTCCATTTATTCCCATATGAAAAAGATTAATAGTGGTGCTGAAGAGGAAGTAATTATCCAACGCATTTGAAATTCTGAGCTACCTGAAATCTCGTCCATACTTCGTGAATCTTAGATCCATACGGAGGCCGAATTAGTAAGTAAGGGACGGGCTGTGGTTGAGGATCTTAACCGGATTAGATCGGCAAAGGGTCTCACATGTTTCTACGCTCGCGCTAGTGATCCGATAGTTCCAGCGCGCGCTTTAGCGCAAGAAAGCTGGTGGCATATGGCAAATCAGTTGAGCTACCAAGTAGTGAGTAGGGATTTGCAACGTTCTGGTCAGACTCAGGGTCAGGGACCATCCAAACCCAACAAGGACAAAGAATGCTTTTATTGTCACAAGTTGGGCCACATTAAGTCGGTGTTTCGTTAACGCAAATGGGATTTGGGTCAGCGCAAACCTAATACCAATGCAAAGGCGGGAAAATAAAAAGGGAGGATAGCAAAGCGGATAGCAAGTGGAGAGTAATTCAGAATGGGCTCATCCTATTGTTCTGGTTTTTCGGGATGGTAATCCGAGGCTTTGTGTAGATTATAGAGAATTAAACAAAGTTTCTCGCACTGATGCTTATCCTGTGACTCCTATACTATATATTCTCGCATACCTTTCGGGTTAAAAGGTGCACCTAGCGCATTCCAACGTCTCGTGAACAAACTTCTTGGTGAAGCGATAGGCAAGTTCGCGGTACATAGATTCTACGGATACATAGATGACATTTGTTTTTGAAATTCTTTTCCGGAACACCTCGAGGATTTAAATTTTATTTTACGTCGGTTAAAATAATTTAATTTTGCAATACATCCGGAGAAGTGCGTATTTGGAGCTTCCGATGTCAAGTACCTAGGCTTTCATGTTACACGAGATGGGGTCCTCAAGGATGCAGATAAACTTAAACCAATGCTTGAATTTCCCAGGCCTACTAATGCGAAGCAGTTCGAAAGTTTGTCGCTATGTGTGGTTGGTATCAGCAATATGTACCTAATTTCGCTGATTTCTCTCCTTTGAATAGACTTACACATCATAATTTTAAATTCTGTTGGACCTCAAAAGAACAAACTGCTTGTGATACTCTGAAAACCGCTCTCTCTAAAGAATATCTTGGCGTATCCTGATTTTGATAAACCTTTAATTATGCATACAGATACTTCAGATGTAGGATTAGGACCGGTATTAGCTCAAATTCCCGGCAAGGAAGAGAAAGTTATTTCTTTTGCGAGTAGAGTTTCATCCAAACCAGAGAGAAATTATCCCGCTACAAAGATAGAGCCTTCACCTATTGTCTGTGCTTTACAGAAGTTTGAGGATTATTTAGATGGACATCAATTCCAACTGTTTACAGACAACCGAGCACTTTTGTGGTTAGACAGAATGAAGGATGGCAATAGTAAGTTAATGCGATGGGCTTTAAAAATCCAGGATTTCCAACCTCAAATATCTCACTGTCCTAATAAGCTTAATGTTATAGCCGATGCACTTTCGAGAATTGAGATAGATGGAGCTTCCGAACCTGAGCCAGTAGAAGAGTCCAAGGAAGTTACTTATACACCTGCTAAGTTATCCAGTATTCCTCTTTTGTCTTCACTATCCACATCTATTACGTTAGATAGAATTAAGTTTGAGCAGCCATGTCCTACGTGCCAATCCTGTAAACCAATTAACGTTAAACCTTCTGGCAAACTTTATAGCATTACCACTCGGGGTCCATTCGATATGCTTTGTGTCGATATTTTAGGGCCGTTACCTATAACCAAGTACCGGAGTTAACACTGTTTAGTAGTCATCGATCATTTCACCAAGTGGTTGGAACTGTTTCCAATTAGGAAGTGTACTCCAGAAGCGGAAACTTGAGTCGGAAGTTTTCTGTAGATGGGGTGCACCTTCATCGATTTTGACTGACAATGCAACTACATTCACTTCGCGCTGCATAGCTAACTTATGCAAGGCTTCGGTAATTCAGCATAGGATTACGTCTGTCTAAGCGTCTCAAGCGAGATTTTATAATTCTTGACATAACACAATGTATTTTAAGTTTGGTGACTTAGTCTTACTGCGCACTCATTTTAAATCTGATAAAATTAAACGATTAATTAAGAAATTTGCCTGGCGATGGATCGGTCGATTCCAACTTACCAATATCATTGCTATTTTAACTTATGAATTGGCTACATATCCTGGTGGTGAACCTTAAGGTACCCAAAATGTTAAAAACGTTATCCGATTTCATGAGCTTCCTGAATAATTTTTAATTCCTAATGACCTTCCAAAATTGACAAAATCTGATAAATTGAAACCTCGTAAAAAAGTCTGGTATCTTGCCACCCCCTTCTCCACTTTTAAATTATTCTCACCCCCGTAATCTTAGACGGAAACCTAGAGTAGATTATCGGAAACTAGCAGGATATTCTAATTTAGTCATTTTATCTTTTATAAGTTTCAATGGTCTCAATTCTTATCTTTCGTAGAGTGGACACTCTACGAGAAGTTGACTTGTGCGTTCTCTAATAATTTTTTGATTCTTAGTGCTTGGTAATGCTTTCATTTATTTTTTACGTTACTTAATTTTCGTTAAGTTCATTATTTACCCAACCCCTTCGTGGAATCTTTATATTAAGATCCACGGCTTGGACAAGCCCCTCCCCTCAACATGACTGACCATCCTCACAAAGATTTGAGCGAGCATATCCAGGCCTTTGCGTGGCGTGTGCATATGTAACTGGAAACGGAGCTGGACCGGGAACCTCTGGACGCTGAGGTCGTTCGTGCTACGCTTCGTGGTCTGCTCCTCCAAACCATCGCGATAATGCCTCGGAAGAACACACCCTGGACTCGCGATCATTTTTTTACTTTTGCTGATCGGTTGGAGGATTTCTTGCAACGAAAAGACCCGTTCTGGAACGCAAACTATCAAGCGGCCGCCGCTCCACCGGATCTCCAGGTGCGCATTGAGAACGACCTGAATCCTTCGGTCTCTTTCTAGGAAACATGTTATAAATGTGGTTTTGTTGGTCATAAATCAATTCGTGGGAACTGTCCATTTAAGCGTAACTATGCTATTTGTAAGACTTACCGTCGGCACAGACATACTATGCACAGTAAACATAATAATAATAATAATAATAACAATAATGGAAACAACAAGCGTGATGATAATAATGACATTATTCCATTTATTTTTTTTTATAATTGAACTTACGCGGGGGGAATGTAGACAGGAGGGACATATTTAAATGTGTAATGTTGTTATCAAGCCTCCCTCTCCACATCTCATAATATTCATGTTCCGGTGGTTTATTATTATAATTAGTATTTCTCTACTACTTCCACTTGTTAGCACAAGGAGGACTCGGTTGCATCCGAGTCCCTCTAGTTAAGTCATGCTAACACTTAGTCAGCTGGTCAGCTGGAAAAGTATAAAAGGGGCCCCGGCCCCATGGTCAGTATCTTATTCATTGCTTTGGCCTTTGACTGGACAGTCGGCACAATCTTCTCTCCAGGCCGTGGACACCGCCCTCCCTATACCTTACTCCTGCATTTCCAGAGTTTCGACGTCGGAAGGCTCACCTCGATATACTACGTGTGATACGTAGGAGTCTCTGTTGGCTCATTCACCCTCCCTAACTAAACGTTTTGATTTCAAAAGGTAAAAACTAGAATCGCACCTCGCAAATGTCGCTTGCCTTTGATTTTTATTCGGATTGCCATAAACTCTAAAAATATGCTCATCTACATTAGATACAACTCTACTCATGTGATGATTCCACTTAATGGAAGAAGAGTTAACTTTCTCCAAGTAAGGGTACGCATCTCGAAACATTTCGTTTTTCACATTACGTCTCTGTTTTGTCACTTCCCTTCCGGGACAACTTCCGCTCCGTGTCCAGTCAGGTAGCCTAATGAATTCTTGTCAAAATCTACATATTCATTACGTTTTCAGCTCACTCAGCACTTCTTGATCTGAATCCTACATCAAAATAGAAGTAAGCACTGTCCGAGGAAATGTAAACCCGCTTAAAGTTTACCTCATCTTCTCGGCCGCGCTTGGTTATCGAAGCTGAAAATAGGGATTTCCAGAAAATTCAAAAAATAATCGGAAAGTCAGAACCGAAAACCTTTACCCTCTCATTACTCTGACAGCAACAGCACACGTGAACGGCATGATAACTTTTTTATTGCAGTTCATATTATCATGTCATCAACTTATGTTACTACCGCGTTATACATGCATAACATACATGTTGCCTGCACCCAATCGACTCATGTTTTCTCTACAATAGCGCCTTTCTTCACCTCCTTTCTACCACCTAATTTACACTGCTTGTCGATTTGTGCAATGAACTTCAGTATTCATAGAGTAGTGCTCTATGATATTAGTCATTGACATCTATTGCAGCTGATGGCTTATCAATAATAAACGTGTCCAAGATGATGTGAGAGCATGTATGTTTTGATTTGGAAGTCTATTGATAATATGATTCCACACGATTAAAACTTGGAATTTCCTTCGAACTGTTATTCCTGCTGTAAAAGTTTTGAGTCATGTCATAGAGCACGGCTATATGAATGCTGAAGTTAATTCTAAATTGAATTTTGGTGAAGTGAAGAGATGAAATCCGTTTTCTCATCGTAATTGATAATAAAATAAACATATAAGTTCTTCTTTTCCAGTATTTTGTGTTGATAAAAAAGTGAAAATTTTTTAAAATACCGAAGGTCGACCCTTTGGCACCAAAATCCTTATAGGAAACCCCATGTTAATTTTCCCAGAATCAATTACGGTGAAAGTTCATATTAAAAAATTAAAAAACTAGGCGTATGGTAATTATTTTATTATTTAATATTTTAGGGTTAGCATTAGCATATCCTAGGCAAGAATAATATGCCCTGCTAACCCCAGCCGATTCGTTATGGACACCAGACTATTCAGTAGAGCAACTGATGTACATTAAATAATACTGTACAATCTCCTTCATACTGTCTTAACGGGACACACGATTTGACCGTTACCAGACCTGAAAATTTTCACAGGATAAGCTCTAAATTCATCCTTAACGTATTAGTTCGGGAAGTCGTTTAGTTATGAACGAACACGTGAATGCTCCCATGAACGTTGAAATCATGTAAACGAAAAATCTTAAAAGATCTGTATAGCTGCAGCGTAAATTTAATCTTTTAAAGAGGATCAACCTTCGGACAAACATCTCGGCTAAGAGGGAATGCCAAACCAAAACAATACCATTCTTTTACAGTCAGCAGTGTATCGACAGCTAATGCATGGTGGTTTTCAGGTTTGTGGAGTTTAGCGTGGTAGAAGGCCGGCTATATCGCTGATATGTCAGAAGAGGTTGAGAAGGTATCCTCAAGATGCTTCAGCCAATTGGTGGTAGTGAAATGTGAGCTCACTGACTGTGATCTGTACGCTTGCGTTACGTGTGCTATCTGTATGAAATAGCTGAATGAAACTCAACGTCTCCGCAAGTCACTTTCTTAATACCAACTATGTTCACTATGATTTGGATGCTGAACGTGCGTAAATTTTTTCGCTACTGAATCCGGTAGTTAAATCGCTATTTTGGGCTACCGCTACCGTAGCGAAAAAACGGTAGCGAAAGTCAATCCGTGCTACAATTTAGGTGCAGAGCTCAAGATTTAATTCAAACTTAAATGCGTCTATCAAAAACTTGCGTCTATGGCTCTTAAATAATGTGGCAGGGACAGATCAATTACTTTGGCCTCAATTAAAAATTAGCAATTGATTACTTTGATGGAAAAATCCAGTCTCAATTAAAAATTAAAACTATTTGGAAAATAACAATTACTCGCCTTTTCGAGAATTAGCAGTAAGCTAAGATTGGTACTTTTTTCTCAGGTTTGAGCAAAAATCACCGATATGAACTTGTGCTACTGAATACACATTGAAACAAACAAACGCAAACAAGATTAGTAACGAAGAAAATTGCACACTTTTCATAAAAGAGAATTAGAAATTACTTTAATTTGTTTGTCAATTAACAATTATAAAATACAATTATCGTAGCTCAAATATTGTGACGTTGCACGTCACGAGTATGTATGTATAATAAAGACTGCGTGAATTAGTTTATAATTGCTAAAAATGTCCGATGCAGATGTCCTATAATAAAGTGTGCGTTCAGTAACAAACCCTAACGTATGCGTATTCAGGGCCTGCTTTCTCCACGAGGAAAGCAGGACGAAACTCGATAAGCCACCACACAAGGCTCGATTAGCCGGCACACGAAACTTGATAGGCCACCCCTAGTCATCCTTGGTGGGTTTGGCTACAGCAAGGAAGTAGAGACGCGAGACCCTGTTAGCGCTCCTTGCCTGTGGAGGCAACGACGAGGAGTGCTATGTACGCCTGTATAAGTAATGCGTTCAGTGTGCTGCTTGTGTGTGTGAGCAGGTAATGCGAATAGTGAATCCAATGTATGTATATAGTGTTGTCGCCTAAGCTGATGAAATGAAGCCTGGAGTGCGCCGAACCGGCGCTGAAAAATGAATTCGTTCGTCTAGCCCCTCAGGGCAGGAGCCCACATGAATGTATTGATTGGGGTTTCGTTTTCGTCACGATGAAGTGTGGAAATGGACTCTGATCCCACGCTTGGTAATGACGCTAAGTTGTATGACGTATGAATATTTTTGTCCAATGACTAACGAGCGTTGGTCTGGTCTTA
>WJFA01002751.1:0-14831 GCA_009870155.1 Pseudobourletiella spinata | reverse complement strand
ACACACAGGGAAGCATTACCACACCAACACGCTACCACACACCACACTCACACCACCCGCATGTACAAGACCCCGACACAAAAACATGCTAAACTCACACAACACTTTTGGACAAACCCATACATGCACACGCGCCCACATGTGCAAATACACGCAAGCACCACAGGGAGCACATGCACGAAATCCAGACGCACACATACATCCTCCCCTATTGACACCACACGAGAAAAACATTCCCCACACACGCACCACCAAGAAGCTATACACTGCCCCCTCCCTTGCACGAAACGCCAAGAATAGATGCGATGCCCGGAGCGGCACACACAAACACTCACTCTCAGAGCGGAGCAATTCCCACTGGCAGCCCCAATGGTTTTTTAATGGCATTTAATCCTATTTTGCCCCACCACCACCACCACCCTCCCACACATGGCCCAATAAACTCGGGGAGTTTCCGCCCCCCCAACTCAATCCGTCCTTTTTTTTCTCTTTCTCTATTTAATCTCCCTCCACAGATCACGGAGAAGTACGCCTTCCTACCCCGGGAAGCCGTGACCAAGTTCCTCCTCCAATGCATGGAGTGTCAAAAGCGGGGGAGTCCGGCCGCGGAGCAGTTGGCAGCACTGAACGGGAAGACGGAGGAGCTGGAGCCGCTACCCCTCCTCCCACAACCCAACGGCACTAAAGCCCACCCCACGCGCGAGGGGAAGTTGAGACAGCGGGGCTCCCGGAAGGCAGGGACTTTTGACATTAATTTTAGCCTCCCCTTCACAACCACATATTTACGGCAGCAGCAGAAACAGTTGGAGCAACTGCAACTACAGCAACAACAACAACAACAACAACAGCAGCAGCAGCTACAACAACAACAAAAGCAGCAACAGGATGGCATGGAGGGGAAAGAGGAGATGGACGATGATGGCGAAGATGCGGAAGGGAAGGATGAGGAGGATGGAACAACAGACCGAGGGAATGAGGATGAAGATGAGGACGGCGGGGAGGAGGGGGAAGAAGATGGAGAGGAGAATGAGAGGAAGCCGTTGGTGAAGGGATCGGCAGATTATGATGATGAGGTAAGTTGAAATTTTATGTCTGACTCGCCCAGCTTTACTATATGGGGTAGTTGAGCCAGTAGTTAGCTCTTAAGTACACCGTGCATTTTATTCCGTGACCGAGTGGAGCGGTCGCGGGTGGGAAAGAAAATGAAGAAGAAGAAGAAGAAGAAGAAGATGGATCGGAGAAAGCATACCTTCTCGCTCTTGTCCCCCTCCCACTCACAAGCCCCGCACCCATCCAACTCCTCCCGCTCTTCCCTTTCCCAACTGGGCCGTGCCCGACCACTTTATATAATTGCTCATAATCAAGGCGGCGTGGGAAGACCCTTTCCCGAGCCTCGGACTAATGTGTGAGGGAGAGTGCATGGGGAGCTCGGTGAGGACCGGACGGAGTGGGGAAAAGGCTCTCATTACACTTTTCTCTATTCCCTCGCCCGCGGCCGCCGCTCCCAATGCCTTTGGCCGGCCATCACACACCGCCTCGTGCTTTCCCCTCGCGCCGTCTCATCGATTCCATCAGATCTACCGTACACACGCACACAGCACACACCAAACACACACACACACATACACACACACACACACACACACACACACACATACTCAGACACATACACACACGCACACGTAAACAGACACATGGAAACGTATGTACAAACAGGGATTGATACTTCCCGCAAACTTGCAGGCACGCACATATGAACACACGTGCCCCCAGGCGGCATGAACACAAGCACACACACATGAGCAAATGCACACGTATACACGCAGGGGAAAGCAGACAGACGCCCAAGCACAGACGTGCATCCGCGCCCACACAATCAGACACACACACACACGCGCGCACACGTTTATGCGCCCTCGTATAAAGGGGGACAATCCGGCTGTAGTCAATCAAAGTCCCCAGCGCGGTGTAAGCCAGACCACACGGCTATAGCAGTGAGGAGGTGGTGGCCCTCGTATAGATTGTCAATCTATTATTCCCCCGCCTCCAACACTCACACAGACCTTTTCCGCTTCCCCTTCCCGCACCGATGATGATGATCATCCTCTCCCGCTTCCCACTACCACTGCTACTCCAACATCTACAACTACCATTCCTCCTCGTCCTCGTCCTCCTCCTCCTCCTTCTCCTGCTCAGGCGAGGAGGAAGTGAATTCCGTGAGGGAGATAAGTATGGGTTTTAACATGCGAACGTACATACATGGATACATACATATGATTCCGTTCCAATATAGCCGAAGCTTGTCTGTGTGTGTGTGTGTGTGTGTGTGTGCATGTGTCTTTTGCGTGTGTACGAGTGCACACCGGAGGAAGTCGGTCAAGGGAAATGCAGGACGGAATCTTTAGTAATGATGGAGAAAGGAAAAAGCTCATCCCGTCGAGTTGGGGAGCCGGTACTCTCTCTCTCTATACTTTCTCCTAACTTTCCCCTCTCCCGGCTCCCCTCTTCCCTGAGCGCTCCTCCCGAGGAAAATGACGGAAGTGAAGGAGGAACTGAGGATTTGCTGAGTAAGATTGATTTGGTCCTCTCCAGAGGGAAATGGACAAGCTCCATCCCGCTCCCCCCCCCTAACTCCCCCGGCCGTCCATCCGCCTTCTCATCCCGAATGGTGGTGCGGCATGGTCCTATACATGGAGCCAGTCGACCGCTCCTACTTCTGCTACTCCTTCCCCTCTAATCAGAGCCGTCCTCCTTTGGACTCCCACGAATACATGGGACCCACCCGGTGCGACCGTACTGGACTTAATGTACAAATCCAATTTACGGTCAGGGGAAATTCTTGGTAGGGGAAATGCTCAGAGAAGAACGACGACACCAGACCAGAACAGCATACTGCTCATACCATTTGATTTTCAAAACCCACTCCCTCTCCCGCATATTTGTCACAAACAGAGGAGATTGATGGAATTCAATTGGTGATGGCGGAGTAGATCACTGAACAAGGGAGCGAGGCAGATCCTGCGAATAGTTCGGCTCTTTAGACTCGGTGTGCAGGGAGATTCAACTGTGTGTGTGTAAGTGTGTGTGTGTGTGTGTGTTTGGGATCCAGGAAGGATTTCTTCCTCGGCAAATGCCCAAAATCTAACGATGTGGATCCAGATAAAAAAAAAGGAAAAAAAGAGGAGGCACAGTAGGACTTTCTCCAGTGAAAGATTCTAATAAGAATCTCGAGACGATATCCGGAATTTCTTCTCCTTGGATATTCAGATAAACTTGGGACGGATCCCAAAAAAAAAGTAACCCTCCTACCTCTTCATATCCCTGCCTCTACATTCTTGGGGCAATATTACACACTTTCCCTCACGTAGTGCCCCAGCGGGATCTCTGGTGATCTCTTCCTTGAAGCTTCCAACACCCCGCCTCAACTACTCGTCCTGGCTCTTCCTGGCCAGCCTATGTCCTCACACGCTCTCCCATATCCCTCATTAGTCTGGGATTCCAGTACTTTCTCCCGACTTTCTCCACCTCGCTACTTCCCCCCACTTGACTACTCCGCCAGGGTATAGAGGGTACATGGTTCCATATGGCTCACTCATCTTCTTCGCCTCAGTCGGAAGGCTCCCACCCTACTGTCCCCATAGTTACCGCCACCCCACCCGCGCCCGCCCCACCCATCATATATATGTATGTGCATACATGTAGGTCTATATGGCCCTCTTCCAGACGCGGGAAGGGTGTTGAATTTGGTCGACTTTTGTTTATTAGTCCGTCCGCCAGACGAGGGAATAATGGGGGCTTATGAGATAGCTCTGTTCTCTCAGTGTCTGTGTTTGTCTTTTGTGTACCTCGGGAGAGTGGTGGCTGTAGTGGTGGGAGACGCGGGAGCCAGCCGCATCGGCGGTGGTGGCACACTCCCGTTACTACAACTACTACTACTACTACTACTACTACCACCACCACCACCACCACCACCACCACTATTCTCTACGGTTATAATGGAGCGTGTGCACCACACCGTGACATATGGAGGCTTAGCCATGTATGTACTTTAACATAACAGCCCCCAATCCCGCCGTGCACCCCTAGCCCTTCTCATGGTAGTGGTGTGTCCTAACAGTAGTTGTGGGAGAGCGAGAGAGTGAGAGAGAGGGAGAGAGCGAGAGAAAAGCCCGAGTGAAAAGAAGTGACGTGAAGCTGAAGGGAAAAGGAGACCCACTGCTGGATCCTAGTTATAGTCTTTCCCTAGTCTATAGAGCCTATTTTAGCCCTGGTGTGAGAGCGATGGTGAGAGAGAGAGAGAGAGAGAGTTGGGGAGTTAGGGGGAGAGTGAGTAGAGGTTTGGGTAGCGGCGGTGGTAGCAGTAGTAGTAGTTGTTGTAGTAGTAGTAGTAGTAGGAAGGGAACCACCGTTGGCTGTGAATACTGGAACGGGAAGCGGGCGATAGTGGGAAAGAAAGTCGAAGAGGAAGGAGCTGTCGTTTGCGGCCTGCCTCATGTCGAGTCTCTCACTGACGATCCCCTATGTGAGCACACATAGGGACGCACACATATGCATGTATACACGTACATATGTACGAGCACACAATTCTCGCGGCCCTCCCTACTACTTTCCCCATCTCCTCACTAACTCACTCCCTGCCTCACTCACTCACTCGGTCCCTCTTCGTCTTCAGTAATATTCAAGCCATACATGAGTTCGCGGGCATGCACACATGCACATGGACGACTTGGAAACTTGGAGATACATAAGTCTCACACGGACGCACACGCACACACACTCATGGACACAAAAATAAATACATTTCCACACACACACGTCCAGTGCTACACACCCAAACACACATTCACACACACGCCCAGGGCTACACATCCAAACATACATTCAGACATACGCCCAAACACGTAGGCACACACACAAGTCCAGGCACATAAGCACACACACACACACATAATACACAATTACACAGGCAAAAACACGTTTGAACCTCAGCTCACATATTTTCATACATACATATTCCACACATGTGAATACAGACGAGGACACATATTCACACACACACACACACACACACACACACACACACACACACACACATCCTCCACATACTCGTAAATGCTGACATGTACACATATTCACAAGCGGACGTCCCCATATGGGTAACCACGGAAGCATATTTACGTGTCCAATATTCACACATACAAAAGTACAGATAGGCTCACATATTTATAGATGCAAGTAACAAAAGATACGCATCCCAACATACACGTAGGCGCTTTCGCGCCCACACTTACACATGAATACGGATTCACACACATGTACACATGCCCATCATAGAGATGCACAAACAAATGCGCACAGGCGAAAGTACAGGCACACGCACACAAATTCACTTGCACTAAAATAGACACACACACACACACACACACACACACAGTCATAAGTGGACATGCTTAGCCAAACTCACATAATTACACATGCATAGCATAACTACAGAAACTTACGAAAGTGGATGTAAATAAATTGTGAAATCCACACGGAAGTGCGTATGCATAAATCCAGATGCAAACACACCTCCTTGATCCTCCATGGACATACATCCACACATACGCACACAAATTCACAAACGTCCGTACACACGGACCAACATGAACCCCACCCGCACACATAGCCGGAGGGGAACGGACAGAGGGGGACTCCATAGCGATGCGAGCATGCCTTGGTGTACACGCTCGTAGAAGGCAGGGTCCCCATAGTCGTAGAAACAGGTCATATTGGCCACAGCGGGGGGGTTAGTTCCGCCGGAGTGTGTGTAGCAGCCGTTGATGTTGTCGGGAGGTTCCTATAATACGACCCTCTATAATACGGAACCCAGTCACTCTGTCCTCTACCAAATCATCTTATTCTCTCTCTCTCTCTCGCTCTCCCCCTCTAATGAACGCCAGTGGCTCTCCTGTTCCTGTGTGTGGACTAACGTAAAAGGACAAGTGAAAATGCTATATACGGACGGACCGGAGGCGTCGTGTGCACAGTGTGTACCAACTCCCGTAGTGCCCATACATATGGTGGCGGAGGACAACACGGAGGAGCCGGCACTCTAATATATGACCGGCGGTAGACGCGGGGAAGAAAGAGGAGGAGGTCTCCCACTACTACACTGCTACGTGGAACCAGAGTGGTTTTTTCTCTCCTTTCTCCAACCACTCCACATAGACATACATATGCATGTATATACATATATATATGACTCCGGGACGAATTCACCTCTTTTTTCTCATTTCGGTTTTTTTCGCTCTCTCTCTCTCTCCCACTACTTCTCCTCCATCCTCGTCTTCCTTTCTCTTCCTCTCTTTCTTCCCCTCCCAACAAGGTTCTCCTCCCCACTTTCTCTCACTGTCTTTTCTCCGGTTCCCCTCGTATATACTCTTATAATGCCACGAGCCCTCCCACTTTGACCACTCCTCCGAGACTTCTCGGAGATTCCTCAAGCCGGGTTCCTCCAAAGTTTATCTAAGGAACTTCGCATATAACTGTGTGTGTGTGTGCGTGTGTATGTGTGTCTGTGTATGTGTGTGTGTGTGTCTGTGTTTGTGTGTGCATGGGAGCGTATTCGGAGGAAAACTTGACCAGGGCGGATCATCATCCCTTTCTTCTCCAGGTTTTGAGCAGTAGTGGAAGTACTTGGGAAGCGCTTCAGCCTGTAAGATTCCTGGAGGCGAAGGCCTCTCTCTCTCTTTCCATCCGCCCACTGCACTGAAGTTCCTGGAATCCCTCGGATGAGTCCTCCCTCTCCATCCTCTGGAGCTGAAGAGATGCATTTTTCATTATGGTCCATCATTTTATATGACGATTAGAGAAAGCGAGGGAAAGAGAGAGAGCGGGTAGGGTAGTGAAGTAGATAAAGCTCCTTTCTCTTTCAGGCACAGTCACATTTCCCTTCTCGTTTTTTTTGTCTTTTATTGAGGAGGTCGGTGAGGATGGCGTGGGTCTGTGTGTGTCTGTGTGCACGTGTATGCGTGGGCTCATATGTATGTGTGTGTAGGTCCATGTGTGTGTGTGTGTGCATACGTATGTGTATGTACGTATCCGTTTGGACGTGTGTTTTTGTGTCCCTGTGTGGAGAGAGCGGGTGAAGGAGTGAGTGGGAGATAGAGAAGGGGGTTCGAGTGGTGGTGGTGGGGAAAGAGAGGAAGTTGGAGCGAGGGAAAAACGGACTTGAGGCTACCACACACGGATTCATACATAACTGTCAAGACTTCTCCTTGGATCTCTCTCTGGTCGGAGACAATTCTCTCCATCTACTCCCCTCATCATTCCTCCTTTATCCGCCGCTCAAATTTCCTCTATCCTCTCCTCCTCTTCCTTTTCTCTCTTTCTCTCTCCTTTCACCCAGAGACTTTCCCTCAAGTCACTTTCCCTACCGTGCCTCCTCCGCCCCTTTCCCCATGGCCCCTCGGAGGGATGGGACGACGAGTGAGTTGGAACTCTCTGTGTTGGTGAGTGGGGCGGAAGGGAGGATTGGGTATAACCCGACCCAAGCTCCTCACGGTAGTAGAGAGTTGGAGAAAGTTACATACATATATGGAAAGTCCTCCCAAGGCTCGGCTCCCCACTCACTCATTCAGTCAGGCTTACTATAAATGTACATATTTTCCCTTCAAGAATGTGGTCCTACATCTGTGTGTGAACATTGGATGCGTTGGTACTAATGTAGGTATACGTGCATATGTGGGTGTCTGCATGTGAGTTTGCATAGGCGAAGCCACGGTGGAAATATGGAGGCATGCTGGCACTACTGGCAGTAGTGGCACGGGTAGTGGACGTGAAAGTGTGGGGATGTCGTACGCTTATACTGTGTGAGAATGCCGATGTGCCTGCATTTCTTCTTCTTCTTCTTCTACTGTTTACATATGAGCTCCGACCGGGTGTGCGTGTGTTTGTATGGATGTGAAAGTCGGCGGAGAAAGTGGACGTCAGGGAGGGAATAACATGGGAGAGCGTGTCCAGCACCGTGAGATATACCTTACTGGCCCCCTCTCACAGTCTTCTTATACGCTTCCACGGTACCCAGTGGGTTGTTTTTTCCTATATGGTTTCTGAATCCAACGGCTGGCTCCGAACCGGATCAACCCTTGCGTGCTGTGTGTGCTATGAGTCAACGTACGTATGGAAGGAACATTTTCCGGAGGGCCTCTATCAGCTTTTCCTACTTTGGCGGAGGTGGCGGAGCGGGTGTGGGGGAGGGCAGGCGTCGGCAGTGAAAATTTTAAGAGGGGCTTTAGCCGATATTCGTGTGTATATGTGTACGTGTGTGTGTGTGTGCGTGTTTTATATATGTATTTAACGGGTTGGCTCAACCCATGGTTTTGATGGTGAGCGAAAGAGAGGGAGAGAGAGAGAGAGAGAGTGAGTTTTTGGAAGAGGAAGTGAAAGTGCAGTAAAGGTAGGAAAGAGGATTAGTGCGAGGGGTAGGGAGATGACGAAGATGGGCAGAGACGGAGGCGAAAGCGGCTGAGTAAATGTGTTCCTTGGGTCGTGTCCGCCTCTCCAATATGTACATGTGTGTATATGTGCGTGTGTGTGTGTTTGTGTGGGAGTGTGTGTGCGTGTGTGTGTGTTTGTGTGGGAGTGTGTGTGCGTGTGTGTGTGTGTGTGTTTGTATGGGAGTGTGTGTGCGTGTGTGTGTATGTGTATGGGGAAGCAAGTATAGGAGTGTGACATTTCAGGAATGTGTTGCTAATGCAAGTCAAGTGCAAAGAGCCGCTCTCTCGGTTCCCCAACTTCCTCTTCTCCGCCCGCTTCCTTTCCCTTGCCTGCTCACGACCAACTTTCCTTCGCTCACTTTCTCCCTATTCCTTCCCTCCGTCTCCGCGCTCCCCAACAGATACTTTGCCATGCAGGAATGAGGGAAATGTATATTTAGGGTAACGATTATGACCAAGTTTCTTGTTGCGACCATCCTTGGTTCATTTCCTCCGGTGGAGCTTCCATCCCCATAGTAGTAGTAGCCTACATGTATCCTGCTTAATCCCCCACCGCTTTCCCCTTCCCATCCCATCCCTCTTCCTCTTCTTCGTCCTCAGCCTCCTCAACTCTCAATGAACTCTGGCTCGTTTTATTTGCCCCTCCTCTCCATTTCCCATGCAAGGGAATGGCTCCAGTAGTGTATGGTGAATCGACGAGAATAAGATTATGGGAGGGGGAAAGAAGGGCGAATGTCTCCTTGAATCCCGTCCTCCCTACCGGATTACTTGGTAAGCTGGCCAAGGGAGTTAAGAGGGAGGGTGGGGAGGGGGGGGGTAATTGGGTGGGTTGGTGGGTAGGTAAGCTTCTGCAAGGACAACAACAACAACTACTACTACTGCTACTACTGTGAGGAGTCGGGCAGAGGTAATTGCGGGGTTACGATGGAGGGTGGGGAGGGTGATCATAGATTCTCAGAGTCCCTCAAGGTAGTCACCAGAGTCACATGCTATACATGCTCAACTAATACTGCAAGCCTAAAATATTGTACAACCCCCCACTTTCACCGGTAAGCCAGTTCATTCGGAATGAGGCTCTGGCCCACCTGTACCGTTACCCAACCCATGCAAAGAAAGTAATCGCAAGTCCCCTCCCCAACTACACCGCCCCGTCGGTCAGTGGATTCGATGGAAGGATGTAATCCCATCCCCCTGTAATGAGGTACGGGGTGCATGCACCGATAGCAAATTAATTCCGGAGAAAGTAATCCCAATCCCAAACCTACTTTCTCCATTAGCCAACTCATTGTAAACAAAGCTACGCCCCGCTCAAACTCCACCTCCTGAACTGTCAGCGAACAATTGAGAGGAAATTTAACCTCGCCACCCCTCCCCCACCCACTTTCACCGTGAGCCGATCCATTCGGAATAATGTTCCATATTCCCCCATCTCTGTCTACTGCCGGGCAATCCCCCTCCGTAGGAGAAAGTCAGTGTTGGTAGACAATTAAGCTTGTAGTTTCTCCATGTCAAATCCCACTGTAATTTTCAGTTGGACTCTCCTGCTTTCTCTTTTTTGATCTCGTCCACTCCCCTGTGATGATGATGATGATGATGATGATGATGATGATGATGTTGATGATGATGATGATGATGATGACGACTGTTGATTGGGAAGGGGTGAATGTTTGAGTATTCGCGCGTCAGCACATGCATTGCTGTGTTGAATGAGGAGGCATGTATGTACTTGTGTGTGCACCTAACGTGACAGAATATGCCTGTGTTTGGAACAGCGTGGAATTCCGTGTGATAAGCCTCGCTGGGGCTCCGTGTGTACTCACGGATGACAGGGAGAGCGTGAGCGAGCGCGGAGTACAGTGCCCCTCCGTGGGCCCCACCCTCCATTCCATAATCTGAGGAGGCCATCCGCTCTTGTTTAATGTAGCAGTGGGCTGTTGTTGTGCACGCACGTGGAGGTAGGGGCTCGGTGTGGGTGTGTGTTTACGTGTGAGTGCGTAAATATGTATCTCTGTGTATGTGCGTATGTGTGTTTATGTGTGAGTGCGGGCGTGCGTATGGGTGTTTAGAATAGGACTCCCATGTTTTCCTTCGGCGCGAGAGACAGAGAGAGGGAGGGAGTGAGTGGTGGGTAAGAGAAGCGGTGGAGTTGCTGCTGTTGCCGAGGACGATGACGACGGTGGGGAGGCGGTGGTGGAGGACGACGAGTAACATGTATTTAATCATACGTATGGGAAGAAATGTATGTATGTCGGATGAGCGGGAAGATGGGAAGGAGGGGAGAAGGTAGTAGTAGTAGTAATACTCTTGAATAGCAGTAGTAGAAGTAGTAGTGCCACCACTACGACGACTACTATTGCCAGTGGAAGTGGATGCGTGCCTGCCCGGCTGCCAGTCTAGCTGACAATAACACTTGACTGCACACAAAGTTTTTGTTCGACGCTGTCTCGTCTTCTACTCCTCTCCTTTTCCTCCTCCTCCTCCTCCTCCTCTTTTCTTTTTTTTTTTTTTGTTTTTCTCACTCCACTCCCCTGTCTCATCTCCCGTATCCCCCCTACTTAGTTGCTCTACTTGCCCTCCCGCATCTCCTTGACTCTTCGTCTGTGTTCCTCCCCCAGGCTTTTACCCTCCTCACACACACTCCTCCGCCGCCGCCGCCGCCGCCACCGCCGCCGCCGGTGGAGCTCATCCGTCAGCCGGCTTTGCAACGACATACGGGAGGCCGCCACCGCCACGGATCCCACTTCACTCCACGGTCACCACGGCATCTCTCTTTCCCTTCGCACTCCCCTCCGGAGTGGCTTCGGAATCCCGTCCGTCCTATATCCAGCCCGGCTCTGTCGGAGACCCGTGTGTGGAATTTAAACTGGATTTTCTTATCGGGCTCCGTATTGGTGTGTCTTTTGTTTTTTTGGCACGCCTCAAAGCTACCCAGGCGGGGTGCTCGTGAGGAAACTATTATTTCCCACTGAATATTCCCCAACGGGATGTCAACAAAGGGGTCAATGAACTAGTTGGGCCTTGACCGTCGGTCTCCACACAGTGGACCCTCTTGCCTCTGATCTCCATTCCCGTCACCTTCATGTGTGGAACGCTCATAAAATTAAAGTTTCTACCTAGGACCTTCATACTCTTGAACTTTGTACCTGTGACCTTTGTACCTTTGACCTTTATACCTGTGACCTTTGTACCTTTGACCTTTATACCTGTGACCATAGTGGACCTTTGATCCTTGATCCTTGAGGCATCAATTGGGATTTGGGATGAGAAGTTTACGAAATTCAATGGAGGGTATAATTCTTGAAATGAAGAATACAAATGGATGAAATTGATTTCTCCAAGGGACCGCCCCCCCCCTTCCCCGCCCTCCTATCCACTTCATTTCCTCAAGGGCACGGAATGGAGGATGTGACCTGGATGGTCATAACCACCGCCGCCGCCGCCGCCGCCGCCGCCCCTCCCCTCCCCCCGGGGTGAGGTTATTAAAGTAATGGAACGAGAGATGTGGAGGCCACACTGGGAGGAGAAAGTAGCCTAGAAAGTGAGCAGTTAGGCTAATGCAATGGCCATGGGTTGAGTGGTGGTAATTGCGTGCATCGGGGAAGATACGGATCTATGGCACGATGGAGCCGCCCTAATACCCTACCCCATACCATGAGAATGACAGAGAGTAGGCCGGGAGGCCAGGGTATTAATAGCAGTCGTAGTAGTAGTAGTAGTAGTAGTAGCAGCAGCAGCAGCAGTAGTAGTAGTTGTAGCCGTGGAGGAGCCCGTGAGTTGGGTGGATATGAGTGCGTATGATCCTACGTGTGCAGGGATATTTGTGTGACATGAGAAAAGCGGTGGATGCTGCCGCGTCTCCCACGGATGTGAATGCACGAGCATGTACAGAGATAGTGATGGGTTCTGTGCGGAGCAGGAGCACAACATGAGGTTGACATCATGCTGATGAGATGGGAAACCTGTTGCTAATGCTCCACTCCTTACTCCCGCCGTCGCCACCACCACCACCACCAATATCACTGCTGCTGCTGCTGCTGCTACTACTACTACTGCCGCTGCCCCCGCCTCCGACGCCACTACTACGAGCACTCCTCACTCCTATCGTCCCCGTCAGATGCATTCCAATGCAATGGTAAATAGTTATGTGAGAAGAAATGTCTGTAGTCCATCTTCCATCTCCTCCGCCTAATCCTCAATTCGGGCGAGCGGAAATTCTCCCTCGTGTGGAATCCTATCCTCACTCCAGCTTTACTACCGTCTGGCCCAGTCCTACAACTAATACTACTACTACTACTACCGCTATTACTACTATTACTAGTACTACCGCTATTATTACTACTACTACTACTACCGCTATTACTACTACTACTACTACGACTGCTGGTGCTGCTGCAGCTACTACCGCTACTACTATGGGGGAGCGCTCACTCCTGGAATTCTGTCCCTTGGGGCAGGCCTAGCCGCCAGTTTGGAATTCAGCTGTGTGGGAGCCGAAGTGAAGGGTCTCACGTGATGGGTACAGAGTGGGGAAGTAACTTTCCGAGCAGAGCAGTGGGGAGAGCGGCGGAGGGGTGGGGGTGGGGGCGACGGGGGAAAGTTTTCCCTTCCACTGCATTCTGCCACAACTCGGATAAGAACCACCGTGTCTCCCCCTCCTCCCACGATAACTCTCACGCACTGGAAAACCAGCTGAAAACCATCTACGTACATACTAAATATACATATGCATATACATTCTCGTCGCACCATGTAAAAATCCTGCTCTATCCAAGCCCTGGACTGTATTTTTTTTTAGTTTGTTCATGTATGCATGACGATGAATATGTACGTGGAGCAAGCGGATACACATGCACACACACACACACACATGAAGGTTCAATGGACCCCGACGGAGCAGAAAGTGTATGGGGAGGTCGTGCGCTGACTCTGAGGCTCATTATGATTACCGCCTTTGCA
Source organism: Pseudobourletiella spinata (assembly GCA_009870155.1). NCBI lineage: Eukaryota > Metazoa > Arthropoda > Collembola > Symphypleona > Bourletiellidae > Pseudobourletiella > Pseudobourletiella spinata. The sequence goes on along the minus strand of WJFA01002751.1, from coordinate 1,395 downwards.
TATTTGCCTCCAGGTAGGGCCTCCCACAGGACCCTCATAAATCCTTTGACTTTGTCCCTTGTCTGCCCCACAAATGTCTTCTACTGTGCTCTGACCCCGCTGCCGTACCCGTAGGAAAGGGGATCCTTGGAAGGTTCCCCAATTGCCCCGATCCCTCCTCACCGCTCCCGCCTTCCTCCCACCACGGGGAACTAGCTGGGAAATGGGTTTTTCTTCTGTGTGTGACAAAATGCTCATGTGAGAGGAGGGTTCCTGGAGGGACGACAAGGATGACGGCAGCAGCGGTGGCGGCGGCGGCGATGGCAGTAGCAGTAGCACGAGTAGTAGCGGTCGATTTGCATGGGTCTACTCAAGGCCGCCCTTTTGTTTTTTTTTGTTCCCTCGGAAAAAAGGGAGAGAGACCGAGGGAGAGAGATAGAGATAGAGGGACTATAAGAGCTGGGCTGTGCGACTGCATACACATCGTATATTTTGTGGTGCGGGCAAGCGTATTTTTTTTCCACCACTACCACCACCATCAACCAGCCGCCTCTCATCGCCTTTCTCATCTGATTGTCTCCACTCCTCCTCGTCAGTCGGGTAGACAGGATGATGCCAGAGGACGACGGTTGCGGGCCGACAGAAACCTTCCCTTCCTCTCCCTCTCGGGCTCTGCCTCATTCTTAATGTATATTTGGCCCTTTATATTTTAACCTCCCTCTTTCTCTCCCTCCGCCTGTGTGCGTATGTAAGGTACGTACGGACGGACGTACGTCTCGTACGACGAGACAGTCTCAAGGATACAGATGAGGTACACGCGGCGGGATCTCGAGATCAATACCATGTATTCCTACACATATATACATACATACATGTGTGCCTCTCTCAGCGTGCATGTGTGTCTACGTGTGTGTGTGTGTGTGTGTTTCCGTGTGCGTGTGTGCATTTGTGTACATGTCTGAGCCCCTGAATACGGGGAGAAAGATATTATAGTGTGTGTGTCTGTTTGTATGTATGCGTATATGTTTGTGTGTGTGTGTGTGTGCCTTGCCTGTCTCAAAGATGAGGGAGTTCCAGTGGGCGTGTGAGAGATGTACGAGATGCTTTCGGCTCAGACATCCTCAGAGCTTTCCTCTCTCTCTCTCTCTCTCTCTCTCGCTCCCTCGCCACTCCAATGCCAGTCTGCCACCAGGCATTTCATGTATATATTTTGGCCATGCTTGAGGAGGAATAGATCTTCTGTCGGGTGTGTACGCGTACTTGTGCCGCTGGATCCGCAGCGTATGTGTACTTGTGCCGGCGGATATGGGTGTGTACATGTGCCAGTGTGGATGATCCTGTGTGTTGGTGTTCGTGTGTATGCGTGTGTGAATTTCTGCTCGTATGTTAGTTGTGTGTGTGTGTGTGTGTGTGTGT
>WJFA01002750.1:0-14834 GCA_009870155.1 Pseudobourletiella spinata | reverse complement strand
TTTAGTCCTCAAGTCTTATAGTCGATTTTAAACCTATCCCAGTACACGTTTATGACTATGGCTATTGGTACTCCTCCCTCGTTTTTCTAAAAATATCGTTATTATCTCCGAAAAATCGGTCACATGTCACATATTTATGTTTTACGGGCTAGTCTATTAATTTTAGGCATTTTCACAGATACGGTTGCGAAACATGCATTCGTGGGTCTCCCACAGAAGGCAAAAGCAGTAAAAAATTCACCTGCAGTAATCCAGATGATCAGCGGATTACTAATTATGACGATAAAGACTTTTAATGTGGATTACGGATTAGGAACACAATCTGCAAAGTTTTGTGGATTGCGAATTGCGCATTTGTTGTACCGCATAAAAACGTGTCGATTACAGATTACTAGATTATATAATCCAGTAATCAATCCGTAATCTACTAATCAATCCGTAGTCCAGAATATGAATTTTTCCCATCACTGTTTAGAACGGCCGGTGTTTACTCAAAAATCATCAAGCTGTACGGCGTAGTTCCGTGGGATACGGGGGAAAGGTGGTGATTTTGAATGTGGGTGAGGGCCTTCCTAGAGCGCACTTCAATCGAGCGGTGGCTGTGGACAGAGGCTGTGACGACAAGTGTTGATGGTAGTTGGTAGGTTGTTGTAGGTGCTATTGACTCTAAAGGGGATCAGGGGGAGGCACATTGGCCACAACGTGACTGTTCCCTCTCACGTTCCTCTCGACGTGGTCGACTCTGCGCTGAATCAAGTAGCACAGGAGTGCATACGCTTTCACACTCATTCTGTCTGTAGGCCTTGTGAAGTATTGCTTCTTCGACTTGGATGGGATGAGGAACTGGACAAAATCCCTCCACACGAATTAAGATTTTGGGTATAATTGAGGCGTTGTTTTCCTCATATCAAGATTCTGTGCAATTTCTTCAGTTTTTTTCGTACTCCGAAACCTGTGGGAATCAGAAGTACTAGTGCATACGCTTTCACACTCATTCTGTCTGTAGGCCTTGTGAAGTATTGCTTCTTCGACTTGGATGGGATAAGGAACTGGACAAAATCCCTCCACACGAATTAAGATTTTGGGTATAATTGAGGCGTTGTTTTCCTCATATCAAGATTCTGTGCAATTTCTGCAGTTTTTTTCGTACTCCGAAACCTGTGGGAATCAGAAGTACAAGCAGGAGGTGAAGTGTGTCGGGATTCGGGAACATTACGTAATCGCTCACACTGGGCAGAGCCGTCATCTGCTACATTACGTAATAGAACATAATATTGCTGCTCCAGTAGCTCCTAATACAATAAGTGCTTCTTTAGCATGACGTGAACGATGTGAACTGAAAATCTCGGAGGATCACTTTTGTTGTATAATGAATGGAAAGCATACAGTGCATTGGTTCCGCAAAGGACTTCGACTGCACGACAACCCGGCTCTCCGGGAGGGCCTTGAAGGGGCCACAACATTCCGCTGTATTTTCATCCTTGACCCGTGGTTTGCAGGATCGTCCAATGTGGGCATTAATAAGTGGAGGTGAGCTCTATTTCAAAGTGTTCATCAATAATTGATTATCCAATTTATTCTCTATATCGGTTTTATTAAGTGAGACTCTATATTCCCGCCAATCGACGAATATTGGTTGGAGATATTTCGAACGTTTTTTTTAAAAAAAAAACTTTTTGATGATAAAATTTGCAATGAGAATTGGACATTTTTTATTCTGCAGGTTCCTCCTCCAGTGTCTGGAGGATCTTGACAGCTCATTGAGGAAACTCAATTCGAGGTTATTTGTTATCAGAGGACAGCCAGCAGATGTTCTGCCAAAATATTTTAAGGTGAAAATCAAGCATTTAAATTCTAAACACTGGAGACTCAGGCAAAATATATCTTGAGAGATTGCCACAGGAAGGAAAGGAGGATCAGTTGTTGTGGCAAAGTATTTAAAATTATTGTCAAGGATGCACTGAAGGGGATTCAGAGTTTTGAGTCGTTATCGCTTGAGTCTAGGCACACATGTGAATGACGTGAGCAATCAACGTTCTTATATAACAAGAGTTTCTGGTTTTTTCTGTGACAATCTCTCCACAATGTGTTTTTCATTAGCAATTTCGCAAGTTCTTCTGTCCAGTCTCGTTCGGGAAAATTCTAATTAGGAGCTGGTGAAGTTCCATCCAAGATTGGATTGGGCCAGTAAGTAATCAAAGAAGGGGTAATGACGAGCAGACTAGCTTCGTCTGAGCTCACAGTTTGAATTTGATGGTCTTCTGTTGGAAAATAAGTATCCGTTAGTGTGAGTGCTTGATACGTCCCCGCACTGGAGCAGTGAAACCCCTTGTATGGGATGTACACGAAATTCTGTTCAATTAAAACCTATGAATGAAGCAAGTTTAATAACGAAATGAATTGCTGATTAGATTCTTTTAGAAAGCTGATCTGTATATCTCACTATTTATAACAACAAAATTAATTGAAAACATTGGTTCCGATTTAAAGTTGATGTTGACTGAAAATACTGTACTGTGAAGAATGTCATGCTTCCTAAACGAGTATTTTAATTTGGGAACACTTTTAATAGGAATGGGGAACAACCTGCTTAACCTTAGAAGAGGATCCTGAACCTTTCGGTCGCGTACGGGACCAGAATATTATTGCACAATGTAAAGAATTAAACATTGAAGTCATCGTTCGCCCAAGTCACACCCTTTACAAACTTGATCTGTAAGTTTATTATGGTAATCATGTTAGGTTGTCGATGTTTTTTGCAAAGTTGTTGACACTAATCAAAAATTTTGTTGTCATTTTCTGGTCCTGCGACTTTTTGCTGGTATGACCAAACTGAAAATATTTTTTGCTCGTAGGATTATTGAGAAGAATGGAAGTAAAGCACCTCTAACCTACCGTCAATTTCAAAATGTTATCGCTTCAGTGGGGCCACCGGGGTTGCCCGTGCCGACCATTGAAACTAGTGGTGGAGCAGTCACGCCGATTGATGATGACCACGATGATAAATTCGGTGTGCTTACTTTGGAAGAGCTAGGTGCGACGTCTCTTATATTCAACGATTCAATTGTTGATTGGACAATATATTACATCCCATTGCCATAGTTGCTATAATTAAATATCTTTTTCTCTCTCAGGCTTTGAGACTGAAGGGTTACTCCCAGCTGTTTGGAGGGGTGGTGAAAGTGAGGCTCTGGCTCGTTTGGAGCGTCATCTGGAACGGAAAGCATGGGTTGCAAGTTTTGGTCGACCCAAAATGACCCCGCGAAGCTTGCTTGCTAGTCAAACTGGAGTCAGCCCTTACCTGCGTTTTGGATGTTTGAGCCCGAAGCTGTTCTATCATCAACTGACTGATCTGTACAGAAAAATCAAAAAGGGAGAACCGCCGCTGAGCCTGCATGGGCAGGTTCTGTGGCGAGAATTTTTCTATACGGCAGCAACCCGGAACCCGAATTTCGACCGAATGGTGGGCAATCCAATTTGTGTTCAAATTCCCTGGGATGTTAACCCTATTGGGATTGCCAAGTGGGCATCGGTAATAACATGTTTTCGTAATTGAGAGTGACCCTACATGATGCATTATATTATTTCGGAGGCCTAATTGGATCTTGTCATTTGTGCACCTGTTGTTGTAGGGCGAAACAGGATTTCCATGGATCGATGCCATAATGACACAGTTACGAGAAGAGGGATGGATTCATCATCTCGCCAGACATGCAGTGGCTTGTTTCTTGACCAGGGGCGACTTGTGGATCTCATGGGAAGAAGGGATGAAAGTAGGTTCTATCTACTTGAATTATGTCTGTACGTCATGTTTAAAACATGATTTGGAATTTTAAACGCTCCAAGTAAGGTGTTTTCCTCATGAGCTCTGTCATAAGTTCTCAACTCCATAGCTTGCCTTTGTCTGTGGTATTTTCAACATTTCTTTGTGGTCAACAGGGTTGGGAGAGTCGAAGTGCGTTGGTTTTATCTCTGATTTTTTGAAAGCTCAGAATGAGTCAAAGTACAAAGAGTCAGGGTTGAAATTCCCAATTCAGTTTCATGTACACTTATCTATGGAACAGTTGGCTTATAAAAAATATTGAAGCGCAGTGTGAACTTTCGAAAATATCGAAGGTATTGCATGATGACAGGTTAAAAATTAAAGATTTTACCATACTTTCTACCTTTCTATTTATTTAGCCGTCATTTGCGCCTGTTCTTTTGGCCAGACAATACATGAAGTGCCCAAACTGTACGATTTTAAAATGCATGGATTTTGTGGCATCCGTGTTGAACTCATTTTAGACATACCCTATTTCCAAATTTTCCAACCCTGGTTGTCACAAACTCTTACTGATTCTATTCTCTTCGTGGTTGTAAAAGCTGTCATGATGTCATTTTCTGGAGATAAAAAAACTGAAAAAATTAATATAAGTTAAAGGTGATTATTTGAAAATGATAACATTGCATGTTCTTCCTGAAAAGGTTTTTGACGAGTTGCTACTGGATGCGGATTGGAGTGTGAATGCTGGAATGTGGATGTGGCTAAGCTGTAGCTCATTTTTCCAGCAGTTTTTCCACTGCTACTGCCCGGTTCGATTTGGTCGCAAAGCCGATCCCAACGGAGAATTTATTAGGTATTTTTTAAAGTTAACACAAAAATGTTCTAGTTTATACTTTTAATAATTTGTTGCTAACTCTGGCAATCGCCAGACCTTAGCAACACTGAGACCATGACCGTGTAATTCATAAGTGATGTAAATATGTGCAGGAAATACCTTCCAGTATTAAAGAATTTTCCAAACAACTTTATTCACGAGCCTTGGATGGCTCCAGAATCGGTCCAGAAGTCTGCAAAATGTATTGTTGGAGAAGACTACCCCAAGCCGATGATCAACCATGCAGTCGCTTCCAGAATAAATATGGAGCGGATGCGGCAGGTGTACATGCAACTGCCCAAGTTTCAAAATGAGAAACTGATGAATACCTAAAACCTCTGAATTGTATATTTTTTTACACTGCTTAAAAATAGGGACTTTTATCGTGACCTCTCTGGTGCTGTGATAGTTGACGCCGTGAATTTGAGTTCGCAAACTCTTCTTATTCGCAGCGAACATTGTAGCTAGCCTTGACAATATTAGCGCGATAAAGATATTGCAGTACGGGTCGGTTACGATAAGATTCTCAAAATCACCCGGTTATGTAATCATAACCGTACCCGTGACCCATGTTCCCCCTTTGCGTTCGCCGCTGCTTTAGCGTAACTTTCACTCATTTTTGTCTGCACTACTGTTCAGAGGAACCGAAAGAATTTCGCAGTCAAGTTCCATGGGACAAATGGAATGATGTGTTAACAGTAGTTCGTAGTGGTTTTTGTATTCAATATTTATTTCGTAACGCCAAAGGCTTTTGAAAAAGCTGTTACGAATCAAACATTGTTTCGGTGAGGAAACAATTATTATACTTACACTATTGGGCCCGTTGTTACATGGTGACAGCGAAGGAGCTGCAGTGTGGCGATATAGGGTTTGCAAACTGCATGGTACAAACCCGCATGATTCTCACCACCAAACAATGTTTTGGAACTTTACCTTCATATATTTGCCATCTTACGGAGGTAAATTGTGATTTTCTTTAATAAATGTCAATTTTGCTGGACGTGATATAATCGCGGAGTTGTTGTATTTACTATTCTCCGCGTACGGATACCCAAGCTCGAGCATGAACAAGTTCCGTTTGGAACTTGGATGTTAATGTTGCTACAGTTCGCAAGTTATTAAGACGGAAGGAGTTTAGTGGAGAAATTAGCATATCCAGGGTTTGCCGCCCACGCAAAATACGCAGGTCCATTTGACCGAGGGGACATCCGATCGAGAGCCTACTCCTCAGGTTACAGCTAGCCCTTGTTCATCTGCCTTACTCCCTCTCACTATCAGTATCAGCTACGGTAAAACTGAACTATATTTCGTAATCCCCAGAGACTTCCCCCGAAAAATTTCATCGTATCAGTAGTAGCACATCAATGATAACTGCCATTGATTCATTAAAACTTGAGCGCAGACAGCCCTCTGCTATTTTAGTTATAAATATGAGCATTTTTCAGTGCGGCGGCAGCGGAAGAAACTTTAACTTTTAGCAAACGTGGACCTTTCAAGCAGAAGCTTGGGGCGGGCTCTGGGGCCTTTGAAACAATCGCAAACTTGGGCTTATGGACTAACTGACGGGGCACACTGTTGGTGCAGGCGACCGAGCTCTGCAGTAAAACCGTAGTGATGACTGATAACGATGACTGTGCAGGTGGTAACTTATGCAATGCAATGTGCATTTCTGAAATTTTTGGGTACATAACATGTCTAAAATGATCGCACAATAGGGACCGGCCATAATACCCGATGTCACTTTTTCGGGATTTTCGACCCCCCTCATCCCCTAAATATGCAATACACAAGAATACCATAATAAACCCTAGCGATGCGCTGTGTCGGCCCAAGCAACCATCGAGTTCGCACACCAATGACGGCAAGAAATTTCGATGATCGTAATAACGCCAATAATCCTTTAATTAAAATTACCTGTAACCGATAAATTCACTGAACCTCCTCCCCTCCCCCATGGATATCAAACGATGTAATTTTCGACCCCCCCCCTCGGCCCAAAATGCTATCGATACTTATGGACGGCCCCATAGTACGACTGACTGTACTAGTAGAACATGATATGACATAATAGCGTCAATTTCGGAATCAGAGTCGGAGTAAAGAATCGTGTCGCGCTTGCGCTGCTGATCGTACCTTGTGGATTTACAGTAGACACCACAGCCACACAGCTGTGTAATTTTTAGTGCATACGTAATACGTACGTACATGCACATTTGTTACCATGGAGACAACAGTGGTTTCTGAGAGTTCGTCTGTTTTGCGTCTTCGTAATGGGGAAACGATGGATTGGGTTTTATTTGAAGCGTACAGTATAGGCGCACGTGTCCCTGCTTTGCTAGCACTGCTTGGAATTGGTATGGTCAGTATGGTGCATTGTTGGTGCAGTAAGTTATCGTCTCCGTAAAATATAGATATGAAGGAAACTAAGGCCGTGATTTAGAGACTGGAACAAGAAAATAGAATTTTGTTGTACTTTGATGCTGTAAAAAGTTTTTGATGGTAACTTCGCGTGCGTTGAGTTGTCTTCGGCGTAGTCTTGAGTAAAAAAACCCGATCATCACTCTACGTTCTCCATCAATATTTTCAAAATTAAATTATTAACGATTGCTAGCGGAAATGGATTCCAATCATACCGGCCGAGGAAAACAGGTCTGCTCCATTCTAGTGTGTTATATATTAGAGAGGTTGCTTTGTATACTAAAACAGAGCTTCAGTTTCAGATGATGTAAGATAATGTTATTTTGTGTGGCTTACTTCGTTCAGGTTTCGAAGATGAAGCGGGAACGGGATGGCCAGAAAAGCTCTCCCAAAGCGATTATTACAATACCAGCAGTTGAGGAAACGAGGCTAGAGGACATGCATCCTCTCGAGAACCGGTGGAAATTTTGGTACTTCGATAACCAAAAGGATTCAAATCTCTCATGGGAAGAGAACCTTCGAGTTGTGAGGGAGATTAGCACAGTGGAGGAATTCTGGATGGTTTACCACGCTATTAAACCTCCCAGTGAACTTCGGCAGGGAAGCTCCCTGTTCTTCTTCAAGCATTACCTCAAACCGATGTGGGAGGACGAGGGAAATCGTCATGGTGGGAGGTGGTTGCTTACCTTCGACCGGAAAAATTTTAGTCGACAGGTGCTGGATGAGAAATGGTTGGAAGTGGTACGTTAGATTGTTAGAATTCGTAGATCTTGGTCATGATGTCATAGATGTGGTTGAAATTGTTTATTATTTTCAGCTCCTGTGTTTGATTGGTGAAGCATTCGACATTGACGGCGAAGATATTTGCGGGGCTGAAGTAGATATGAGACTGAAACTTGATAAAATCAGTATTTGGACAAAGAATTTTCAAAATGAAGCACGAATCATGAAAATTGGGTAAGGTAATTCTATGGCTATGCCGTGGCCATACATGGACGAATGTACTTTGCACTTTTGGTGACCAGTGTCGCAGCATTATTGGAGATAAATCTTCTGCTTTCAATTTTGCAGCCGAATTATCAGGCAGAGGCTTCGTCTCCCGGGAAGCATTCAACTGAATTATGAGAAACATGTGGACACGCAGAACAAGACTGGTGCTAGAATCGCCCATCCTACATTCTCCTTGTAGTAGGGTCCTATGCTGTCGAAGCGTAGTGATACACGGTATGATAAGTGCAAGGTTATGACAGGGAAATTAGATGAAGGAACAACAAAATCGTATTTTGTCCAGTTTATGCTAGCAAGGATGCAGTTCAATTTCAAATATTCGTGTTCTTCTAATGCATTTTGAAATGAAGCCATATTAACTAACTAATTAATTTATTAATTTGTGAACTCTCAAATTTTGTTACCATTCTTGTCGCTGAGAGTCATAAAACGCATGGAAAATTAAGTATACTAATCGTCTTAATTTGGTAAATGTTTTCAAAATGTCATTTATTTCGAAGCACAAAATTAAGATAATGCGAAGATAATCGTTCCATTTCTGTATGAAAAACCTGACACTGGACGTCGGGCAAGTGGGCACGGCTGGGTCCAAGCGGGAGCTGAGACGTGTCCGCAGTAATCATAGATACTATCAAATAAAACCCATGGAATTCGTTGGTATATACAGACTTGTTGCAGCTCTTCACACGATTCTCCCGCATTTAATCTGCAATGCTAGAAAAAACTGGGCCACTACTGTTGAGAATAGGCTGCTGTGCTATTGCAATGCCATAAGATCGTATCAGCAGTAGAGCAATATGCTTTGCCCTTTCTTCTAGTCCCATTCCGTCCAGCTCCCCAGTGTAGTAGTAATTTGCTGCAGCAGGGGCAGTTTGCAGTAGGAACTTTCACTCAACCGTGGCATACCCGGCAAGTTTTTCGGATCGTGAGTGTAAGGCTGAAGGCCTCATAAAGTTTTGGACCACCGTGCTCCTTGCACCGTTAATTCGTACTTCATGCGATCCAGTACTCTCCGTCAAATTTGCATGACTGTTGTGATGTGTGTAGAGTCGGCTGATGGTGAGATTTTGATCGATTAGTACTCCAGGCAGGTCTGTTCGCGTTGACCGCAAAAAGTATTTGAATTACGGTGTTAGTTGGTCTCTGGAGCTTAACTTTTCACCGCTCCTTCCCACTTTTCGAGCCCCTTTCCGTTTCTTCCATTCGATTTTTTCACCGTGTGGATCATCTGGGGTTACCATTCGGCGAAATTGCTCATGTTGGTGAGTTCAGAAGGAATTTCCGAGTAATTGAGTTTGAGTGATTGTATGCTAACAGCAGCTCTGAACGGAGTTCCTCCGCACGCTTGATATACTTTTGTTACTGTAAACTGTAACTGAGGTGATTTTCCGAGTTATAATTTCATTGCCTTTGATTAAATGAGCTTTTGTTCATCCGCAGGTACTAATTTGACCAAGACGTTCAAAATTCCAACAGTTTCCAATGGCAATAACTACCGCGAAGGTGAACATACCGGCAGAACAGTTGATGCCGCTAGTCAGCTACTGTGTTGCCACTGAGTTGGGGAAGCTGAAGATCCCAATGGGGGAAGACTTCCAGACAAAGCTCAATTACCTCCAGGAGCTTCAAAGCCTATGCCTCCAAGACAATTTTCAATTCTTTGTGAAAAAAGTGGAAAAGCTGGAGCACGATTTTAACGTGGAAAGTCTTCGGAAGAGTGAGCAGATGCGAGAGCACAATGAAATTCTTCAGCGGCAAACGGCAGTGATAGAGGAGTTTGCTGTGTGGAGATTTTATTTAGTGGAAAAGCTGGAGCATGATTTTAACGTGGAAAGTCTTCGGAAGAGTGAGCAGATGCGAGAGCACAATGAAATTCTTCAGCGGCAAACGGCAGTGATAGAGGAGTTTGCTGTGTGGAGATTTTATTTAGAGCAGGGTCTCGTCACCGTCAAGAGGTCACTCCAGGAGGTCCACGAAGAGCAGAAGGGCATGCAACTAATCCAGGATAGGATTATTACGGATCAGTGCCGAATAAAAAAAGAATTGCACTTGCTGAACGAGCGGTTCAAAGTGCAAAAACCAGTTGAAGCTTACATGCCCTGCCAGCAGCTGGATGAACTTACCAACAAATTTCGCTACTTGAATTCCGAAACGATGAAGCTCAACTTGGAAATTGAACGAGTCAAGTGCGGTCAAACTCAGTGTAGCGTCCACTTGCGCAGACTGGAGAACCTCCTTTTTACGCTAAATTCTAAATTTAGTGATTTTAAACAGTGTGAGACCGTACAAATTCCAGAGCGTGTGAAAATGGCAGAGGCGGAGGTGTCGCTTGTGGAGGTTGATATCTCTGTTGCTAGACCATTATTGTCAAGCCGTTCTAGTCAACATCCGAACCAAGAGGAGCCAGTTGATGGATGCAAAAATTCTATGGCAGAAGCAGACAACCATGATATTGGGGAGGATCGTGAGAATACCGAGAATTCGGAAAGGAGATCCTGTGACCCGGCGTTGAGTGGCGTAGATGGTAGGAACGAGTTTGACAATGTGCTATGGCTTGCTTAATTCGGCGGTGTCTCATACATCGCTAACTTATCAATTCATTTCGTTGAAATCAGGTTCTCCAGTCATCCTTGTGATACCCCCTTCGTGTGACGTGAGTCCGGGAGACGAAGTTGACAGTGGTCTACAAGCAGCCCAGGAGGCAGCTGTGAGTCTAATGATTGATTTAAGCATCTTGAATTTTGTGAATGAAATTGTATTGCTCAAAACGTGAATCTGTTAAGAGAATTTATGCATTAATGTGTGAGCTAATTTACGGATTTGTGGATTTCAGGTCTAAATACCCGTTACTTAGGAATGCTCCGATCCCTTCGTAAACAAATATGCAAGATTGTCCGAAGTCCAAGCTAATGCTGTTCAAAAGTAATCATTATAGAATGGGTGCTCTTTTCTGTCCCATTTTTACTACACATCATTTGAATTATTCATAAAATCATTTTGTACAGCACTAGTCCACACCGCCGTTTCGTGCATCTTTACTTCCTTCGGCCCAAGTTTACAACTGTTTAGACAAGGAAGGATACTTCGAATCCGCCAACTTTACACCCATGAAACGGAGACGTTTCAAAAAGGATCACTGTGACCATCAATTTTTATGTATTAAATTCAAATACGATCTTCTTGCATATCCTCCAGAGTCATTTAGTCACATGGTTGTGAGTTTATGTATGATAAAAATAATAATAAAGAAAACATTTGCGCTAATTGAGTTAGCCGCAGAGTATTAAAAATAGAATTACAAAAGCCTGTAAGAAGAAAATTTCATGGTTGCACACAAACAAATCTCAGTGTAAAGAATTACCTCGACATTTGATGTGGAATCGAATGGTTAAACGGCAACAACGTCATTCGCTTCATATTTGAGAATTCCTGTACTTATTTCGGCAACCGTTATTACGTATAACCGTATTATCGACATCTCTGCTATGACGCCAACGACGCAGTTCAATCTCAGTCTCAAGCAAGACGGTGTCACGTTTTGCTTAGCCTACAGTGTAAGGCTGAAAGATTGCAGTACACACTGTCTCCACCAGTCATCGTGAAATTGGTTTCCTGTACTACTTCGGGCACCAGCCAACCACACTTCCTGTACGACTGTGTGAATTTGACAGCCCAATCGGCTTCGACATAATGCTTGTACTACTTTTCAGCTGAGACAAATTATTGGACGTGACAAGATTGGCCATTTTCTGTGCTATAAAAATGCTTTGTAATTCTGTAGCCGTTGGACAGCACTAAAACGCCAAGATAAAAATTGATATTAGATACCGGAGGTACATCGTGGAGCTGCATATAGCAGCATTACCCAACTCACGAAAATGTGAGCATTACCCTGTACCCCTGAATCAATATTGACCACTAATGAACACTTATTCGCTTCGCAGAACCGTATTAACCCGTCCAGCTGGAAAACGTAGCGGCCGTCAGCTAGATACGATATATACGATATTGACGTTACAAAGTTACTTTCGAGAAATTTTATGTTAGAAGAGAAGACGAGAGAAATGCTCTGCTATTATAAACGCACAGCTACAAACCGGCAAACTCACCAATCACAATCTCAATGCTTTTGCTTACGGACGTTTGTTCATTGGAACCACTGAAAATTGAATTTAATGCAATAGTAATAATTAAAGTAAACAAATTTAAATCTTGTTTACAAAATAGACCAAAGTAAATCTAATTTCGGAAGTATATGCATTCAATGGGACAGCATTCTTTGCGCGAATATAATTTGCCAAGTTAGACATGCCGGAGCTTTCTGAACTTCGACTTCATTGTAGCGCATGGGGCTCCATGCTCCATGTCCGACCAGTCCAACCACTCCAATGGAGTTGACTCTTTTCCGTCTTGTGGTGTACATGGCGAGGATATCCGCTATAATCCCGGCCCCCACAAAATCCACAAGCCGAGGACTTGAACGGCTAATCTGCAAGTACTGGTACTTCAGTATTCGTGCTTATCGGCTGCACAGCTATCGCCGTTCGAAATAACTTGCAAAGAAGATACCCACAAGGTTTGTCGGGCAGGATTGTTTCGCATCTGATGGATAACGCTGATGTTGTAGTTAACCTCGGGATTCGGATATCAGCTGTGCTCCACTCAGCACAGATTTCGGAAGCAGTTAAAACCGTCACAGTTATTCTGAAGGGTAGTGACCCACCTGTACAGGCTGTACCGTCAGAACATGTTCGGAGACGTTGTAGAAAGTTTGTGGGCATGATATATGTCGCGGGGGTGTACTTTATTGTTGTTAACTTCCTTGACATTATTGTATGGTCAGGGAGCCCGGCGAACGGTGAGACAATAGGGTTTCAAACTGTTTACTGGTACATTAAAAAAACCTTTCAGAATGCCTCAACCTTTTCTGCCATCCTCTTCGGTTGTTTCTTCCCAATTGTCTACACTCTTAATCTACTGATTGCATATGGCACGCTGGTACATCAGTTCAAGCTATTGATGAGTAGTGTTCATAATGGAACCTTACCGAGTAGTCTGGAACTAAAAGTGTTCCAGCTGATTCGGAGGTTGAGCCGTCTACAGATGTCTTTTGAAAATGTGACGGTCATGAATGAAACCTTGCTCTTACCAATGATAGTTGGCGGTGTACTATGGGCAACCAGTTTGACATATATTGCCCTGAACCTGGGGAATGCTGATGAGCCCGTGGGTGTGTATGTGGAGCTTGTGGTGGCATACGGTTGCGTTCTTCTACCTATTCTGTGGGGCTCGTTCCTTCGAGATGAGGTACGTCGACACGTTTTCTCGTTTGCATGTTCATGAACCGAGCGTTGTCTATCAAGCATAGGTGCTCGAGTTGGCAACATAAGGAGTTTACCAAGCCACGTAGGCTTTTGATTGACATCTATAGGAATTATTAGTCAAAATCCTACACTTTAAGAGCAGACACTGCCAAGTGTGTTATTAGTGTAGGAGAATGTGGCGGTTAATCTGTTTTTTCAAAAGCTTCAACAGATATAGGAGCATTTTTCGGGAAGCTGCGGCTTGTATTCAAGGTTATTTTCCAGATGATCCCACGAGCATGAAGGTACTACTAAACAAGGTGGAGTCGTAACTGCGGTCACTCGGTCCGTCTGTATGTATAACATTTTGCGGACACTGCCTTACTTTGTATTGGTACAGATTCAGCGTGTGACTACAGGGATGTCTGAGTGGGAATGGCGTCAAGATGCTGGAGGATACTTCTTTCTGGACAGTTCGCTGCTTTGCGGGGTAATGAAATAAGGCTAAAGATGGAAGATGAACTTACAATTTTTATAAAGTTTAATCTGGTGGATTTAAAAGTTCTTTCAAGGTTTGGTGACCTGCATGATTTTCCTGCTGCAAGTGAAGAGTGCCGTGCTGTAGTGCTAGAAGTTCTAGCTGCACGTGGAAAATCTAGTGTGCCACCGCCCAATGGTGCCATGTGCAAGTCATTTACACTTGAACCTACACGTCCTACAGAGATATTGCGGCCAGAATCATGCGACTTATTGTTGTACATCGAAACCCCAAATTTTCTCTGATGTGCTCGCTGTAAAAATCAGGGTGGAGGTGCTCGTACGAGAGAAAATTGTCAAACAAGAAAAAAGTTCTTCCCGAATCCTGGCCCCCTACAAAAATTTGTTCTCCAGCTTAGAAACCTTAATGAAGAATTCCTTCAGGTAGGTGTAGTATTCATGTATACTGATAAGTAGTAAATAAAGTCATACAACTTGTGACTAATCTTAACTGGTTGTGGTCTCACTTGGAGGAGTCATCACTATATGCCGTCCATCTTCAGCTCTGTAGCTGGTTAGCGATACAAGATGGGGAAGAGGATTTAAAGGTGGGTCAGAGTGTGGTCAATTTATCACGTCGTATAATGACAAATAGCCGGAAATTTGCTCAAAATTGATGAGGCAAGTTCAGTTGTTCAAATCCCTCTCCCAGTCATCCGATCCTGCTCATCTATGAAATGTAACTCTTTTACATCACCCAACGCCGTTCATGTGTAAAGACGTTTCAATTGCCCGATATTGCATTGCACATCTTTGTGCCATTTAGTTTAGGAGTGGAAGGGATGAAGGTCTGCCTTCATATAGGCTCGAGGTTGATCAACTGGAGGTCTTGGCCAAGGAGATACACGTCCCAAGTGTTAGACGAAGTTGACCTTGGAAAAATGTTTGTATACATGAAAGAATCATGAGGATTAATCGTTGGGTAACG
>WJFA01002748.1:0-14844 GCA_009870155.1 Pseudobourletiella spinata | reverse complement strand
CTTTGATTCTAGCCATCCGATTTTAGTGGGAATCGTACCAAACGTGCTAATTGACTGCTCTTTTATATTTTAAATTAAAATTTGCTCCCTTTGGCTCGTAAAAACTCCGTACTAAATTTCTCAGAGACAGAGATGGTGAAATTTAATTTTTAAATTTCATTCAATTAAAACCTGTAACGTCCAGGTCAAGTGGTTATTACGTTGAGCAGTGACAGAGGGAACCAATAACATGTGAATTCTATGTTCTATGGCGTTTATGAATCCTAACCTTTAAAAAAATTCGCCGTGAAGCAAATGTTTTGTCATCCCGTGAGACTTGCTTTAGACGGTATTACTGCTATAATCGTCTGCTCGAATAATCATTAAATAATCAAGAATAGGTCGATTTTGTCATGTCTTTTCCCCTTACAAATTGTGCAGCACTTTATTACATCATACTAAAAATAAGTTCCTATTAATAAAAGTAAGTACCCCGTCATTGGCATTGAATACATAAGCTTTTACATTTCGGTTTTGGCGTCACAATCCATGTACAGCAGGCTCCGCACTAGTATGTGAGCTATTTCTGAAGTTGTACTACCACGTCTCATACAAAAAAATCATGGGGTTACTCAAAGGTCATCAAAGTTTTCTTCGGCCATTTTTGTGGTCTTCCAACGGCTTCGTCTACGTTACATACTGCAGGATGAGATATGAGATCGTGACCGTAACCAACATAAAGACATGAAGACGGCGAGGCCGAGCGGCACCAAGATTTTTTGGACATGAGGTTATGTACCACTGTGCTAGTACTGCAAGACGATAAACGGCTGTAAACTTACTACGGTGCCAGTTTTATCTCTTAATGTCTGGGATTGTCGCCTTTGGGGATAGTACATACTAGTGAGTGTGTAAACAAAAAATGTTCAACTGTGATTCCTTTAGTATGTCGTGCCATAGTCGTTGTCAGTGGAAGTGCCTCAAGTTGGGTGTTGTTGATTGATACTAATCACGTATGCACCTAATCTTGAGAGATGTGAAGAAAACCATGAGCACTCTGATGACAGACTCATCATCATCCGCCCAGCCTCCTCTCTCTCACAAAGTCACATAAACAGACATGATCCAAATGATATGCTATAGGATTAGGGTATGTTCTGCATTAAAAGATTTTATGGGAAACTGACCGAGAGCTTCTCCCTACATGATCCATTCATCGGCGGCACATCTATTTACTATTATTGGAGTCCTGTCAAGTGTCCATTCATCCGCCCGATCGCATTCTTGAAGGTGCACTTTTCGCACGCGGTCATATGGAGAAGTAGAATAAGCTGTAGCTGAAATATATAGAGCTTCGTATAACTGTCCTAGCCATAGTATTCCTGAGCTAATTTATTTTGGAAATGGCTAAAATACTCTTTGGACTCTTCATGGCAGCCTTTTGGGCAGCGGAAATTTCTGCTGAAGCTACGGATTTTAACAGTGACGACGATCTGATTGATACCGTCTGTAGTAAATCCAAGGTAAGTCGCGTGTTACATCATGCGATTTTAGTCCTTGCGTTGTCAGTCAAGAATTTCAAATAAGGCGCGCGATATTTGGTGAAGTGAAACTGAAAGCCATAGTGATTCTGTATTGCAGGTCTCCTACGAAAAGGTGCTCATGCGGCACAACTGGCGGATTAACGGTCTCGTGGAATACATTGACTACCTAAACAAGTTCAACGTGCCCTTTGAAGTGCAGAGTGAAAACATTATTTTTCGGAACACCAAATTTGATGGGAAATGGTAAGTAAATCGTGATATATTTATCAAACAAAGCCATCGAATCCAGTTTTTTATGCCTAATTATTTTTTAACATCAGCTGATTTACAATCAAAACATTAAATCACCAATTAATTTTGACACACAGGACTTTCAAGCTTTCTAAGGAGAAGAATCAGCCGCTGATTCTAACTGCAACGTACAAGTACGAAACCCCCACAGCAGACCCGAAGAAGATCTCGTTCGATATGAGTGTAACTGCATTCGTTGAGGATGCCTCTGTCGAGCTACCTCTCCAAATATCAGCCAGCAGTGAGCTGACAGGACAGCGTCAGGATTACCGTCCCGGCGTCAGCTACCAGTATGTCTTTGATTTCATCCACAAGTTCAAATGGGCCGACTTCTCCGCGCAAGTCCAATCCATTGTTGACTCGAGCGGGACCCCGTTCGGCTACCAAGATGTGGATCTTCAATTCTTCATCACTGGTTACATTCCCAAAGACACTGAGTCAACGAGCATAAGCTGTCAGGCATCCCTAAGTCCTGAAGCTGCCAGTAGTAATGGGCCGCCTGAAGATTCTAATGAAATTGCGTCCCCTCCTGTGCGGAACAAGCGGTTCTTCAACCCGCCATTCTTGAGCCACATGGGCGTCGCCATGAAGGAAGACAAGTATACGGACTTGACTATCAAGACCGGCGAGGATGAGTTCCCCGCTCATAAAGTCATCCTTGCAAGTATGCTAAATGAAAAGGAACAGAAAGCATTATATCATTAATTATAATTGTGCGAAATTGTCCTTGTTTGTTTCCGACAGACAGCAGCCCCGTCTTTGCCAGCATGATTTTTAACCTGACATTCGAGAAGAACGAGAGCCTCATCGATCTCGGGGATGATTTAGGAGCGGATGTGGTGGAGGAACTGATCCGGTACATGTACACAGGGAAAGTGGAGGCCATCGAGGAGATTGCTGAGCGGCTGGTGGCGGCGGCGGACAAGTACGAGCTGCCGAACCTGAAATCACTGTGCGAATCTGTTTTGATTCAGCAAGTCCGTATGGAAAATGCCATCCAAATGTACACTCTTGGCGATGAGGTCAAGTCTATCAAGTTGAAGCGGAGGGCTTTTGCCGTGATGAAAACGTAAGTTTCACATTTGTTTGGATCAAAACAAAAACAACTGAGAGTTGTTTGTATTTTGAGCACTTGCTAAGCCATTGGTTTTTACTCCTCTTTCCTCTCACAGGAACAAGTCCAAGATTGCTTCACAGTCTGAAGAGTTTCGTAAACTGAGCGTACACTACCCCAACCTCATGTTTGAATTATTTTTGTCTTGAAATGTGAAACTCAATTGCTGTTATTCGGCGGGGAGGGATTCCTGATGATGTATTGTATACACAATTATTTTAAGCGAGACTTACTTTTATTTTTCATCTGCGCAGAATAGTGAAATTTGATTTCCAATTTCCTTGAAATTTGCCGTTTTCTATTAATTATGAATCCTAAATGATTATTTTAAACTGTAGGATTCAAGTTAACATTTTCGCAGGACTTGTATGCTTGCGTGGATTTTGTTACAGTTGTACTTTTACAGTTCATGAATTGCGCTGTACGCCATGTTCGCGTTTAGTTTGCCGGCCTGTACTAAAATGTTATTACCACTTTTCAGTTGTCATTTGATATTCCCTAAAAGCTACTTTCGTACTATCTTAATAAAGTCTGACACCTTCTGCTGCGTAATACATTTTCAGAGCCAACGTAGAATTTTGAAATGTGACATTGTAACCTATCTCAATGAGGTGCTCATGACTTTTGATAGACGTTTGATCAGATTGCAGTTGATGTTGATTTTTTACACGTTTTTTTCTAAGCTGAGCTTCAGTTTCAAACCGTTACGGATCTCCTGCAAGGAGATCTGTAAGCGCCAGTTTACGACTTAAGTATCATTTGCTCGAGCAGCTTGGCACTCCATAGGATATCATTCCCAGTAATGTCACTCAAACCTTCTTTACTACATGAGAACTAGAGTGAAAATTCGAAAATGATAACATCCCTCCGAGCTGACTTGATACAAGAAATTGAGGAGAGATTCGGCGGATGGAAAAAAACAGGATATCCATAAGTTACTGTACGTGTGGAATTGGTGTGAGAAAAAGTGAAGTTGTTTCTCAGCCACGAAGTTCAAGGTGGTAGTAGTGGTAAACAAATGATGACAAAAACATGAGAACAGCGGTGTGAGATGCTTCACAGTTGTAACCGTACTCGGCTGACCTATACATGAGAGCATTGGTGTCTGAAGGAGTGGACCGCACATTGGATTTTGTATAAAATCATTCCGCCTGCTGCATTTTCACTTTCAGTTAGTGACAACGACCTGAAGTGCAACGTGCTTCCGTGCACGATCCCAAGGACATCAGCTACTGTTATTATTCCTGCTGTGCTGAGCCTTGTCCTGCTGGCGGTGACCGTGAACTTGGTGGCTAGCTACTACGGTTTGTGCATGCATTTATAGGAGCACTGAAAAATCGGAAATGGAGTTTAAAGTGGGGCTAGTGATATTCATCCCCATTATTTTCGGGGGTGTAGCCGTATTTTTCACTGATGTTACTTCAGCCAGAGCAACCAGGCCGTGGTGTCAAGTGCCTCAACGGAAACACTGGAGATTTCCTCCGCCGCCACCACCACCAGTATCTCACCGGAAACCATTCTCGTATATACCGGCCCCACAGAATCGGGTTCTCCCAGGAAGGCCTCATGTGGCGCTGTACCAACATGAAAATCATAAAGGTTTGTGCCATTATTTTCTGGTGGATTTTTGCGGCTTCTAGTGTAGGGTTAGTGAGCGTTCACCGGGGAATGTAAAGAAAGGTAAATTCAGTGTCAGTTAATAGCTTGTAGTTTTTTATATTTTTGTGATGAGGAGCTGCTGTGGTTTGATGATGGCTAATGCAAAGTGCGCTTTTATGAGAATACGTGCAGGTCATGTCCGCGATATCGCCATAAAAGGCGAATTTTATTTATTTATTAATTTAATAATTCTTATTTAACAATCCATTCGTTTTATTTTATTCAAATTCGGCTTTTAAAACTAACGCACGTGTTACAGGAAAAA
Organism: Pseudobourletiella spinata; assembly: GCA_009870155.1. NCBI lineage: Eukaryota > Metazoa > Arthropoda > Collembola > Symphypleona > Bourletiellidae > Pseudobourletiella > Pseudobourletiella spinata. The sequence goes on along the minus strand of WJFA01002748.1, from coordinate 9,992 downwards.
CGATTCTATAGTAGGCAGTTTAAAATCTTTCAAAAGTTTGTATTTCACTCCCACTTCACCGCTGAGCTGTTAATGAGACTTAATAGAGTAGGCATCAGAGTTGAGACATCAATTTCTTCTCATAAAAGTGTCATAACGAACGGCAATTCCTTGACTACGAATACTCATTAGTACGCCACATTGAACCTGAGCAAAGCTAGGCAACTCATTATAATTCAACCGCCATTGATCCTCCGCAGGTTTCAAGTATGAACAGTTTGTGGGGAACCGTTGCTACAATTTACCCAACGCCATAAATGACCAGGCCTCCTCGCTTGACACGCATGGTAGATGTGTCATGGTGTGCCGTGATCGGGACTGCTCATTTTGCAAGAAAATGAAACCCGGCTCCCGGGGTCACTTCAAGCTCAGCGAAATTGGGATGGACGACGTGATCACATCAATCAAACCATGTGACCAAGTTTATGAACTATAACAGAATCTACCTCATCTTGCTGTTATTTCCTAGTATTTATTTTGTACACCAAAGAATTGTTGCTGTTATCCATACTGGGTTATGGAATCTTCCAAATAAAAATTAAAGTTACACCACCGAAATACTTAAAAGTTCTCCTCTTGTTACAGCACACTGACCCCGCCTTGGACAAGGATTCCCGATCTTATATACACTTTCAATCCTGATAAAATCTTCATCCACACAGGCTCTTGAACCCTCAAGCGAAGGGCGAGGGAAGTGTACAAATGGAGAGTGTTTGTGTACGGCCAAACACTTTTTACTCTCACCCAGTAAGTTTCACTTTGAGGATTTTTTTCCGTTTTCATTCCCATTCCAACTTCCGGTCGAAACTGAGAGGAAACTACCTCTGCACTGGCCGCGTAAACAACAGCAGCAGTAATGATATCATATTTTGACACTTGTGGTATCTCTACAATATCTCTCGCCAGTAAGGACTTGAAAGTTGGTCTCCAGTTACCTCAGCAATGATGCCTGCAGAGGTGGGTGAAATCCCCAAAGTTTCTCTATATGAAGCGAAAGCAAAACTTTCATTATCACCACCTTCTGTGAGTGATGGCTAATGAGAGCTCCATCAATCACTCTGAGGAAAGGTCTCCATATTTTTTGTACAAGAAACGTTACGTCAAATTGGCAAGCGACGCTTCCCAATTTCATTTTAATTTCGTAATCGCTTCATCAGTTACATTCTCATTCACTTGCTTTGTTCATAGTGTCAAGACAATACTTTTTGATCATGAAATCAAATTTATTTAACAAGCAAAGACTAATTGATTGTGGAAAGTTCTCCTAGTTAATGCACGTACCCTTTGAAAGTTATAATGAAAATCGGACACTTTAACCATAATAATTATCAGGATAATCTCACAAGGTGCATAAGAAAATTGATTTTGAAAATTCAAAGTTTCTCCCGCAATGTGGGAATCAATATATGAATACAAACCCTTAAGAAACGCCATCAAGTCGATACGATCTCAAAAGACCATTAGAGCGAGCCATATTTTAACCAAGGGAATGGAATCGCTCAAATCCCACGCTCATTACACTGATTAATTTTCCGCCGGAAAGTGTAATTAATTTTGCAAAAGGACTCCTTCGAATGCATTCTCACACCAAGACCACGTTGTTTACTCCATCAGTTATTTTGATAGCTCTTCCATCAATTTACATTAATTCATGCGGACGTGTGACACATGTACATGATGTATAAGTTCAACTTGCCACGGAAGCAAGATAGCTTCTGCTTAAGGCTAACAGTAACACTGCACTCTGACTGACCTACAAGTTGAAAGTGAAAACCTGTACCTGTAACCTGCACCGCCGGGAGCGTGACTCGAATTTTATTCTTCCCCATAAGCTCCACTATATTGAAATACACTGACTTAATCAAGCGTGCTAAGAAATTGTCCGCCTGTAATGATGATGGGTTGAACCCCCGTGCACGTCAACTACCACGAAACATAACCAGCCGGAACTACTGCTGCGTGCACTCTGTACTGTGCGAATGCGTTTCCTTCCTCAAAGGCAGACATTGGGGATATGGCGTTTATTTTCAACGACTAATCACCTGTACGTGGCCACGTGCCAAATGCTCCCAGTAGTTATCGCAGATTTGAGGCACCATCCTGAGCGGCAACGGGTTCGGCGTTTCATATATAATCCATGACGGCGAAGGCACTTCACAAATCAGTACGAAAGAATCTTTCGATGGCGATTTTTCCTATTCGAGATCTTCAACAAGCCTGTATTTTCACCCTCAAATCAGTTGTTACTGAGACTTACAGCCCTCAAGTCCAATTTGAGAGCCATGTGGAAAGAACAAAAATAAAAATCTCAGCCTTGTGAAATACTGCTTGTTGGAGCAGATGGTGTGAAGAACAAATTAAGTTTCCGTCAGACTATTGTTAGATATAAGCAGAGTTCGGTGGGGACTTTGGATTGGTCTGTCTTTTAAATACTTGCAATCATACTTGGACATCATGTCTTTCAGTATTCGAAACAGTACTTACAGCAAGTATTACTCCAGTATTTTACTAGTGATTTTACTGTGCGCCAGCTTGTGCAGTGGAGGCCCAGGGTACAAAAGTAGGTACAGAACCTATGATAATCCCTACATCACACTGTATGCCAACGAATATTATAAAGGTAAGTGATTTACTTTTTGAAATGTAAATGAAGGGTTTTTTTACTGTTGAGTTGTTGTACTTATTACGAGGTGTACATTCTGCACATGAAACATGAGTCATCAACATGTCAGTTCCAATCACGATATTCATGAGGAGGGGTATTATTAATCGTGTATAAAATATGGTGCCACGAACGTAGTCCTTCAGACAGATAAGGTCCAACTTGCTCCGACCAGCTGTTGCACCACCTAATCTTATGCCAAGGCTTGGTTTGAAGGCTCAAAAACTGTCTTATGTGTACTGCAGGTCTCATCCAAGCACGTGCTCCCTGTATATGTTGCACCGCTGATGATAACCTTAATAAAACCATTGCACTGCAATGTGCGATCCAATGCATGGGATGCTTGTGATAACAGAATAAATCTGTTTTTTGAACTTGTTTGTTTAGTTTTACGATACGATGCAATTGCTGTTTGTTTAGTTTTAATGACAGTGAAATGTGTCTGGAAAACTACGCGTGCATAGGTTAGTGTGTCAGGAACGTTCTCCTCCGCTGTAAGGTATTTGCAAGGAATAAAACGAAAGTTAGAGTGCGGTGGTGACGTGGTGATGGATTTGAAACTCTGCCGAAACGATGGCAAAAGTCGCTGAATGTGGATAATCGGAGGAAAATTTGCAGACGTCGTCAGTCATAAAACTCGTTTATTTTTGAAAACAGGGACTCAGCACGTAGAGTTCCTCAGAGGGGGATGCAAAAACTTGCCCGAGCAACACGATAATTGGGCTAGCTCCATCAACACTCACAAAAGGTAAGCCTGGGGGATTAGTAACAAAAAGCATGAAATGACTATACGTTCAATCGTACTTGTTCTGCATAGACCCAGTTTATGTCTTTCGTAGAGTATCAAACCAATATCTGATGCTCAAGTTCAACTTTCGTTTTCAGGTGCGTTGACGTCTGCGACCTGAGGGATTGCGAGGGTGACTGCGTCCGAATCTACCCAACACAGACGAGCAAGACGAATCCAAGCTTGAAGCTTGAACTACTTGGCATGAACGATCGAATCTCGTCTATCAAGAGTTGTTATACAGTCAACAAGAGGGGCTAAGTTTCTGAGTGACAAATAATATCACTTGTTTTATCGTTGTAAATCCCAGTTATAAATATATATATATAAATGTGGTAATGTTATTTTTCACAGTAAAATATAATTCCTTTTTCTACAACGACATTTTTTCAACATCTATTTGCTCAGCAAGTATAAACTCTGAGCACTAAAATTTGAGTGGATTTACTTACTTTTCACCTGGACTTGTCAACTCGTCTGACGCCTTTATGCATATAGTGGTTGATGGGGAAATACAACTCATCGTGCAAGCTCCCATGTTAAGCGAACTTTGTATCCATGAAGGAACGATGGATAGAACATTTATTCCGTTTACACCCAATTCAGGCGTCACTTTTATCATTTCTGGCTTCTAGACGACCTGTCAAGAGATTAATAATCTCCTTGTGACTATGAAGACTGAATAGAGTTGGAAGTTTGACTTTCCGAGCGCTCATCACCCGTGTCGCGAGCATGGAATTATCCTTCAGGTGCATTACACGTGTCACTCTATCACTGCACGCTGGTAGCAGCTTCACTGCACCACAAAGCTTCTTCCACAGCAGACAAAGTTTTTGCTGCAATTCTCCAAGTTCTATATTTTGGAGAATATCCTAGAACATTAAATTTCATCCCTTTCACAACCGCAAATCTAAAAATTCACTTTCCAATAGCAGATCAGACAAGGCAACACGGCATCAAATCATTGTCAAGTTGCATTCGAGGCGCGGGCTCAAAAATGAGCGCACGAACGAAATCTTCAGGTGAGTCCTGCCTCTTTCATTTGCTGGTGATAAGTTAATAGTAATAATGACAAGTTACTGAACTAAACTAAACTGCCAGCGCCAGCAGGTTTAATGGTAATCTCCGTAATGATTTTCGTGACCCGTCAACAGGATACCAGACGCTTCTTTCAAGTGGAAAATGGTTCGCACTAGTTGCACTGCTTGCCACGCTGACTGGGATGAGTTTGGCGGATGTCGTCCAAGAGAGTGCAACTTTGGAGGGCATCACGGACATTTCAAACCAAGAGATTGACATGGTCACTTGTCCTTCTTTAGACTCGAACACCGTGATTGACCAGACACCTGACTCCAGTAATGACTACATCCAGACAAGAGCGGAACTGGCCATGACAGCACTGAAAAGTGGAGATGTAAAACAGGCAAGCTACTACTTTGCCAAACTTGATGAGGTTCCTACAGCAACAGAAATCCTTCAGAGGATCATAAGCGACAACTACACCTCAGCTCAGTTTGAAGCCACGATGGAATTTGTAGCAAATGTCTTCAACTCATCCCTTCGGCTCCATGGCTACAGCGTGCTACTCGATAGTATACTAGGGGATGAGAACTTTTCAATTTCTCGTGGTGAACTCTTCCGATTGGCTCATCAGCTCAAGTCACAGGCACTCCTGTACCCTCCAGTGGAGTATCAAAATCTTACCAGCCGATTTTCCCAGGGTATAAAGGCAGTGGTGTTCGAACCATCGTTTACCATCAAAAACATTCATGACTCCTACGTTTTCCACTACAAGCAGCACCGAGATGATGAGCGAGCTTGGGCCTACACGGGTAAATGCAAGCATTGTGAGGAAGCTAAATTGATGGCCATTCCAAATCATAACTTCTCACTCTTCACCATAAAAAACGTCAAGTTAGCCAATGGCAAAAACTGCTTAGGAGTGAGCAATAACAAGGCTATCTTCTGGTTCCTGCAACACGAATACGACCAATTTTGTCAGACGGAAAACTGGCAGATCAGGTTCGTGGGGAAGACGCTCGCCAAAATCGTTTATCAGCCGCAGATAACAATGGATGCTATTTCTAATGATACATTGGCGGCAATGGAATCTGTTCGAAACTTTGGGCTCACCCGCGCAGGGTTCAACAAGAAGGTGGAAATGCAGTCCACGGCTTACTTGAATAGTAATCAAATTTGGTTGACCACTTGAGTTCCATTGGGTGGCGCTAACTAGATAGTCTAGAATAAACTGTTCAATATTTCTTTTCAAATAACTCGCTAAATATTAACTAGGTTCATTGGGACTGTTCTTCTAATCTTTATAGAATGCCGTGTACATGGTTAGTCTAAGAAGTGATGTTTCCAAAAATTAAATTCGTAATAATTCTTTCATTTATCCTACGAGGAACTAACTACAATTAATATATCAAATAAGTAACATGACCTTTTACAATATCCAAAAATATGTAACATGAATAAAATTTCACCCATAAATGTTTGCAGCTGTAGGGAATCCTTCGACGGTGGTGAAACTTATGCAGTAAGTACACGAACGGTCTCACTTCATCAGATAATGTATCCACGATTTTATTGAGCGCCACATTCCCATAACATTGCAAATTCTCCTACAAAAAAAAGCTTGGACGTATCTAAATGCAAGCTAAATCATGCACATCATATCCAGTTAAATTATGGTATTAATTAAACCAATTAATTTGACCAGTATTAATTATAAAATCCTTAAATTCAGAACAAAGTCATGTACAAGAACGAGACGAAACATAATGGAAACTTTCACAATCGTAAGAAGATAACAATTCTTTTCCAATTAGAACCTCACTAATCCCTTCATTTTATGTCACACAGCAATGCAACTCCTCGTAGAACCCAATGCTTCGGCGAAACATCCGTTAGGAAATCAATGGATCCAATGTAGTTCAAATCAGTCCGCTTGGGTTTCCTGTACACTGGACACTCGTACAATCTCGGATCCTTCCCACTAGTTGAATTTAAGGCAAAAATGAAAATGACGGGCACAGGTTCGTACAGAACTTTTAACTTGCTCTCGATCAATTTCCCCGTCTTCTTCTCCACAGATGCGCCCTCCACAAAGAGCCCGTGAACATATACTCCTTCATTTGGAGGTTCCGTGATCTCTTCTTTCCAGAATCTGGTGACGACATTTTGGAGCACCACGGAGTCCAATGCCCAACCCTTGTGAGCCCGAGTGACTTCCTGCAAATGATTACCGTTACACCACATTTTACAATTCTTAAAAATTCAAATTTTTCATAGGAAATCGGATTTCACCAACCTGCCGCATAGCTGTGAGAAAACCTTGGGGGTTAAAAAAGCCCGTCATCCAAAATACCTTGGGCTTACCCTGGGTCAGCCATGCTCGGAACTGATTGTGACGGTCAAGAAGTTCGGTAAACCAGAAACCGATTGAGCTGGAGTCCCACGATATCTACAAAAAACGTCCACAAGTTCAATCAATTTACTTCCTTCACTATAGTCAAAAATTTCAAAGAAAAACTTACCCGTTTCCAATTAGGAGGAACCCTCGCATCGTACATAGCGTCCAAAGCTTCCCGGAGCGCGTTGCTCATTATAATAGTGCCCTCGATAGCCTGAAAAAAGTGAAATACTTGACTTAAACCGCCTTAGTACTTTTTACCTGCTCTTACATACTTACCAACTTCAGATCGCACAGTGTCTCGCGAACCAAGAGAAGCACCTTATTCATGCGATCAATTTCCTGTCGCAAGAATATATTCATTGGCAATAACGCGCCCAGGTTTTGCAGCGCATCTTTTATCTGCAAATAACATTAACAATACTTTAATTCATGTTCATACATACAACCATCTCATTCAGCATTCAGAATGATCCTTATCTCCACCTCAAATGAAACATAGGGCATGGGTAGCTTCTTCAGCATATCGTCCGCAAGCTTGCACACGACAGACTCCCGCGATTCACCACCTCCTCCGCCCTGCTTCGGTTGCACGCCAAGTATTGCCTCGAATATCGTTTTTACTCCGTTGATTTGATGCCTGGTAAAACAAGTTGAGTCAAATCAGACAACCCATCATTCAATCTCTGCACCTGGGACATACTCTAAAGATGGTACACGGTATTTCCTAATGGCAGTGCAGTAACTTCGACGGCTTACGTTATATCAGCGTTGGGATGCAAACCGAATACTTGGGGTGAGTCGACGAGGGGCAAATTACTTATGGTTTCGTTAATGACAGGAATACTCCGAGCGGTCGGTGCTTTGTAGCCCTTATAAAACTCAAAATTTCCGTGAAGGAGTGATTCCCCAAACCAAGAAGTTGTAAAAGTATTGAGGAGTCGCTTGTCAAAGTCATCAGTCACACGCCCCCCGTACTGAACTTCACCGAGCATGTAGCAAACTGTCGGCCACGAGATGGCATTCTACGTCAAAATTGAATGTTATTCAATTAGCGCATTAAATCACGTTTAATACCCATCCAGCTATACTTTCGGCAGAGCACGATTAAAAATGTGGGACGGCTCAAATAAATGTACCGTGTATACCTTTCTCGGATCGAGGTCCTCCAAATGGTTCTTGACAAACTGAACGCTCGCAGTGTAGTCTGCCTTGTTGAACTCGTATGGTATATTCCACCCAAGAGAGCCAAACTTCCGCCGTTCCTGCACTATGGTGTGAAGGAATGCCACAGTGTACAGCAGGACTGGCCAGTGTTTGTTGGATGTGTAATCAAGAAAATCCTATGGGTGGTAAACATATTCAACTTTACATCTACTTCCTTCGTTTACACAGCATTATAACAACCAGAATAATTACCTGTGTGATTCCCTGATAAGTTCGTTTCATACTCGCTCGAATCCCTTGCGGAGGCTCGTTCGTGAATTTAATGGAGGCATGAAGGAGTGTTATGGGGAAGGCAGGGTGTGGCTCCGTGGTGAGCCAAAGGCGAAACTGAGGGTGAATGGAGGCTGACTCAGTCATCACTTCCATGATCTCATCACAAAATGGGAGGCAGAGATGACAGTTTTGAAGGAGGACCCAATGACCCGAAACCATAGAGTCGGTCATGAGCTGTCTTGCAAATGTCTCCTGGCCCTGGCCCATTGACACAACTTTCACTCCTGGGCACTTTCCCTTGGTCAAATTCTCAATCTCAAGCGTCGGATCGGAGCCGGTTGATAGTAAGCAAATCAGTGGAGTTCGCTCATCTGCTTCGCTGTAGACTTCTTCGAAATCCAAAAGTTTAGCCTCGCCAAAGTCCCCGCCTAAGCGATCTGGAAATAATTGCTCATCAGTATACAAATGGTCCAGAACTTGGATTAATCTAAATAGATTTGAGAAAAACAAGAGTGTGCTACTAACCTATCACATAGTTCTTTGCCTGGATTAGAGTTCTGTCCGGACACCAGGAGCGAACCATAAGAAGTCTTCGAAAAGAATCAAGTGATTTCTCGTACCCGCAAGGAATCACGGCTACTTCCGGTGTTTCGAGATCCTGCCAAACTTTCCACTCCGATTCATGTTCAGCTACCTATAAAATTAAAAATCTTTAGCTCCACAGTAACCCAAAAGTACAATTTTCCTTAATAATAATTTATCAAACTTCATCTAGAATCCTCCTGAATGGCTTCAGTTTGGAAAGTTCCACTAGATTCAGCCACGAGATGTCGGATATCCACCTGAATGGTTTGGATCGCACCGCCGACAGGTCCAACGAGGCACCTCCTACAGCACATTATTTCCTATAATGAGGAGTGTGAAATTCTTACTGGTATTTTAATTATGGCGAAATTACCTTTGATCAAAACCATGAATTCCTCATGTTCCGTCACCCCACAATGCAAGTCAATTTTGAGGGTCATCATGAGAGTAAATAGGAATCTATCTTTTTCAAACAAGGAGCGCTGAACAAACTGCCATACCTCACGGTTCAGTTTCTGCAACACATTTTCTATTCTCTCAGTTGTGACTAAACTCTTCTCCGAAAGTTTAATGGAGTTGTCGAAGAGCTGAAGAAATTGCTTCAAAGAGGTCTGATACATTACATTAACTTTGGACATTTCTACGACTAGGAAATACAAGACGCTGCCGCGACTGGCAATCGGCCTAAACTCTTCTCTGGCTATGGTGATTTTTTTATCCGTCTCTTCTGCAGTTTTTAGCTTTACTTTCACTTCCTGAGATGTGGATTTGGTTTCTCGCAACACTCGGATCAGCTCTTCGTCATCCACCAGCGAACCCTGTCAGAACAGTGCAAATCATTAATAGAGGTTTCACAAACAGTTTTAAGATATTTAAATCAAGAATAAAATGACAAAACATTGTTTTCCCGCTTAACACACTTAAAAACGAATTAAAAACAACCAAAACTTTCGTACTTGGGATGAGGACAATTTCTCTAAAAGGCTATCTTCCAGAGATTTCATGCTCTGCTTGTTCTGCATTACAGACTCAAACAAGGCCATCCTCTCCGATTCCAGTTC
>WJFA01002747.1:0-14844 GCA_009870155.1 Pseudobourletiella spinata | reverse complement strand
AAATACTAAAATGTTATTGGTGGGAGAAGAAATCACGTGATTTTTTGAGCGGCGTCCCCTGGTCCCCTATGTTCACCTTTTTCACCCTGTTAGGGAGACCCAATTTTGTAAACACAGTGAAACGAACTGAAGGACTCTTTTGAGTTATCGCGGGCTTAGGGATTGCTTAAAAACTGGAAAAACCCGCGGTTTTCAAATTGAGCAGAGTGTATATATTTCAGCGAACGTGAGCGAGCATGACATCAAGTAGCAAGCTTTCGTAAGCCCCAGTTGAACAGTGGTGGATGTGGAAGATCAATCCAAGAAATCAGTTTTCCATTTTTCCAATGCTTGTGAAAGTTGACTTTCATTGACTTCAATGACACTTTTAGCTCACATTGGAAAATTGACAAGAGGTAAATACTAATTAAAGATGTAAGTTTCCCGATAGTTATAATTTGTCATCTAACATGCTGTCATTCTCATTGCAGTTTCAGTTCTGCGTCAATCTCAGAAAAATTTTCGTAGCCGGCGTAATATAGGAGTTGTGTCATTCCCGCTGTGCTTCCAAAAATCTCTCGTTGACAGCTTTGGTACTTTTCCCAACGAGGGTGTTGCAAATCTTGACATTATGCACAGCATCATTGCTCGAACAGACTTCCCGGGTCTGTCGATAATTACCATTCCAGCCACCGCTGATAATTTTATGTACTTGGTAAGAGGAATCATTTTTTTGTAGTTTTGTCCTTTCAAAGCAATGGTTCATCTATTTATTTGCATTGATCTCCGCCTTTATTTACTTGTACACTTGTCCATTTACTTGTATCAAATTCTTGTTTTTACCTAGATCGTCGATACCTCAACAGGCCAAGCTGCGGCGGTGGATCCTGTGGAACCGCCCAAGATTCTCGAAGCATTGAAAACTGAACAAGTTTCTCTTGTTTCTATTCTCACCACACATCATCATTGGTAAGATATTTTTAATTGTCGCTTTGCATTGTACTAATATTTGTATAGCAAAATAGCAACTGGCTGTCTTACGTGGCTACAGGGATCATGCCGGTGGAAACAGTGAATTAGTGAAGCTGTATGCGCAAGAGACTGGTAAGCAGGTAGAAGTATATGGAGGAGATCCTCGTGTGGAAGCACTGACAAAAAAGGTTAAAGTTATTTAAGAATAATATTGGGAAAATCTTCTTCTTTCAAGTCATTCTGACTGCCAGTCATAGGACTTATTTAGAATTGCTATTGTGTTGATTTCAGGTGGAACAAAACGACAAGATAAAGGTTGGCACTCTTGAAATCGATTGTTTGCACACGCCCTGTCATACAAGTGGACATATTTGCTATTTTCTTCACAGCAAGGATACCCCAGCCGTCTTTACCGGTACTTGGAAGTCCATAGGAGGAAAGAAGGGCTAGGAAACAAAGGGATGAATTGTATTGTATTCATTATTTGCACAGGTGATACGTTGTTCATCGCTGGATGCGGGAGATTCTTCGAAGGCACTGCACCGCAAATGTATGACGCGCTTATCAACAAGCTTGGGTCGCTTCCAGAGCAAACGGTGAGAAAAGACCTGAACTGCTCCTTCCATTTGAGAATGACTCTCTCCACAGAATTCATTTAGTAATTATTGTTACATTCTAGCTCGTATTTTGTGGACACGAGTATACGGTAAATAACCTCAAGTTTGCCATAAGCGTCGAGCCAGAAAATGTGGATGCGAAGGAGAAATTGACCTGGGCCGAGAGTCAGAGGGCCATTAAGAAACCCACGGTTCCTTCTACCATTGAAGAGGAAAAGAAAATCAATCCATTCATGCGCGTCACTCTGCCGTCGCTGCAAGCAAAGGTTGGAGCAGAGGATGGTGTGAGTTGTATGGGAACAATCCGTGCCATGAAGGATAAATTTAAGGCGTGAGTTTTGGCACGGTGCAGATACTTCCAGTTCAACTGTAGTTAGCGCTAAGCGCACTGTAGCAACGTTAGCTGCTACATCCCAGTTCATTTGAACATATATGTCATCAATCAGTAAATAACAAGATTCAAACCCATTCACAACCAACGTGCAAAAAAATCCGTGGGGAGGCTCGTTGCTAAGCCTGTGTAGAACGTAGCATTCCATCTCAAACTACTGCACTACAGTTGCCTACAAATGAGTATTACATAATCGGCGATCCTAAACGTTGCTGACTTATCATTCATGATTTCATTTTATATGGCCCAGTATATTGCTACTTTACTCCAAGGGGATTGAAATTCACTATTGGGAAATTCCTTCATTCCACACATTTGTAAGTGAACATATTTTCCGCAGAACTGTGTCTGCGATTTTGCTATTGAAGTCATAAGAATATTAGATGAACCCTTTGTGTCTTACTCATGCTGATTCGTTACGAAAATGCCATTGGCCTCTCTGGAGCATCCCGCATGGTATTCCAACCATTGGTTTCGCCTGCGGCATAATTACACAAGCAAACACACCTAAATCATACTGCGATGAATCCACACCGGTATGTTACCACAGTCAGTGCGGCCTGAAAACTTAAGTTTCCCGAAGCAAGGGTGTACAGTCCGAAGGGTCTCTATCTCCCTTGTCCAGAAGTGTCTGCCACTTATGTCACGTGTCATATTTTCGCCGGAGGCATGCACCTTCACTTCTCCCGCGGACATATCAGGCAACAACATTAATACTTTGTAGACTGTGTACGCAAACGTGGATGGAGGAGACGTTTCCGAATCGTTCCACATCATGTCTCGCGAACAATTCTTCCAAATATCGTCAACTAAATCCCGCCCTGAGCGTAATAATTTTGAAGTCAGCGTATACCGGTTGCGGTTATTATGATTCTTACAACTTGTACAAACTTGTACTTGTTGTAACTCTTACAATTGTAAATTACTTGAAACTATTTGTATTTTTATTATAATCATGTAAAGTCTCGTGACAGTCACATGAATTATCCCAATGTACAAAATAAAACCCCAAATCCGGAAATATAACATCCACAGAGCGCACTTTTCCGCAGTATTTTCTCGTCAGACAAAAGTTGTAGTAAATCCTGCAGTGTTCCAACTCCTTGGGCGCACTGACAAGACATGGAAGTCCTACCGAGAAATCCATAATTGGACAAAGGTATTTCGCCCATGAATTTGTGAGAACTTCCTGCTCTTTCTTCTCTCGAGTGTATAAGATTATATTTGCCATGAAAGGTCCACAATTCACCAGCACCATATGAAGAGGAAGGCCCGGCAAGGTACACGGAATAGAAGAAGGGGAAAGATGCGCATAGGAAGGAAGAAAACAATTAAGATAAGCCTTGATGTCACATGAAAGAAAGCTCGTATATTCATTTCATATTACACAGAATATATGTAGCCTTTGTGCATGAAATAATAAAAAGTTTATTGCCCCGTAGCTTCCCAAACAGGGGAACACCAGAGAGGGTGAGAGTGCCAACTATTTTACGTCGTTGAGATGGGGGACTCAATAAGTTTGCTTTTTAGCATGTCCGCCACAGCCGTGGACTTACGACAGTGCTCCAACAAGCTTCCCTTCGGTAAATCTGAATCAGTGAGAGTTCCCTTCGTTGCGGTTTGTTAACCTCATTGCCATCCCACAAAAGTTTAGGTCACGGCTCGTTGGCCACACTTTTCGATCAAAGTAATTACACAAACAAAAAAAGGAAAGCATATCGAATGGGCGCCCTCAATTTACAGTTTAGTCTCACGGGCTGATCCTGTCACGGGTACTTTGTGACATCCTTTCCCCAGTTTTTCCAACCACAATCTAAACTTTAGCTACGACTTGGGATACTACGATAGGTACGACTTCTTATTTACGAGCACGTTGAACACTTGATATCACTTGGACAAGCTCCATGTGCTCATCACTTGTAACTCAACTAAATTTCCACCACTTCAAAAACGTATTTTTCTTCTAATTTTTATTTTTAGCCATGAAAAGTTCAGCAGTCCATTTATTTGTGAACTTCAACCGATGGTCGTCGGGATAAGAAGAAACACGTTTGCTGAAAATGTAGACCGAGTCTGTTTGAAACTTAGCGGGCAATTCGAAACCAGCAGTAGTGGCGAATGGCAACATTCTCAATATGTCGTTAAATGTGCGAATAAGGAGTCCGTGATTCAGAACTTAGTTCTTTTCGTCACTGTCCTGTTCCCGAACATTCATTAAGTTCAAGACTCTTTAAAGTCAACACATTCAGATCCCCGCAGTATTCAACAACAACAGCAATAACAACAGCATCAGCACAACAAAGAAACTTTTGAGGACGTTAATGGCATACGAACTGGAGGAAATTTTCCCTCTAATCCTCAGAGCAAGAAAATAAAGTAACGGTGCTCCCACGCCGGCGGTTGACAAGGCACGTATACATATGATGAAATAGGTCGACTTAAAAGCCCCAACTTGAAACTCCCCCCCGCGAGTGGAAAACGGTGAGGTCGGCTCAAGGCTCAATTCCTGGGAAGAGCGGAGCGGTGTGCACAATAATTATGTCCTTTTCAGGATTCTATAATTTAAAATATACCTAGCAATTAATTTCTCCTCCCTATTCAGTGCGGTTGCTGAAAGACTTTTATTATCAGCGGAGCATGGACTGTGGGTAGGGATGGTGGCTGACTGAGGGCTCCACTACTCACTCTCTCCTGGCGGGCTGGAAAGCGAGCTTTATATACATGGAAGGTAAGGAAATTAAATGCTTGTATTTACCTAAGCCGATTACGCCCCAAAGCGAAATTTAATGTTCTACTTTATTTCACTGAACGACCGTATCAAAAGTTTTCTGATGAATCCGCACTACCCTTCCACCCCGTTCCCGCCCGAGTTCCCCGAATCCTTATGTACTTTTCCCCGCTCTTCCCTGTAGTCACTTCTCCAAGGGAAATTCTTGTGTCCTCCAACCCAAAGTTCCAACAGCCCAGCTCTCAATCCGCTGCTAGATCCCACATCACTAATTAGTGTCTGCGTCTAATACTGAGTATCATTTCCGTTCACAGTGAGAAACGGCGCATGGACCCGAGCTTAAACTTCAGCTAGTATGTTACCTATGTGTCCTGGCCGAAGGGACTTCAATGGAAACTGGAACAACAACAACAACCGTGTGCAAGAGTAAACACATTTTTTGGTGGGAAACTCTTAATTTATTTCACCAATGAATTCTCATTTAAACAACCTCTGGGAATCTCGTGGTTCACAAGTTTAAAGCCAAGCTCAAGTTTAGCAATATTCATTGTCCTTGATACTCACCACACCACATTGGTCTCCTGTATTTCCTGGAAGGGTTCAACTTTTTTCGGTGTACTTTATATGCAATAAATTAGTTTCCCACTTTCCGTCCCACGTAGTCAACGTTTCGCTTGCATTGCATTGTCCAATTAAAAGTTAAATGAAATAACGAAAAAATGTTGGTTAGTTTTTAACGTTTCACGCATCATTATAATGAAAGTGCAGTTTTGCTGCTTTCTAAATAATACACTGATCAGGGTCAGTAGGGGCTGAGGACTGAAAAGAATGCATGAATTTAACTCCTGAGGGTCAACAGGGCACTGTAGAGTAAGTCTTAGCTCTTGTGAGATGCTTATATAGATTCAGTTTATTTGTACGTCCAACTATATTACCTAAGCGGCCGTGAGTCACTTGAAGCCAAGGAGAACACACAAATACGCACGCACACTCATACACACACACATGCACACACACACACACACCACGGCAGCCTTCAATTACGCAAATGGCTTTACTTGGAGAAAAAGGCCAAACGATGTGGGGCTAATTGCATTACGATGCATAAAACGCTGAGCATCAATACACGGTCTTGGTGCAAAGACCACAGCAGACCGGATTGCCAACTGCTACCCGCATCCCGCATCCCATAAATGTGCCCACATCTATACTATACCTCTGTCTCATTCCCCTCGGATGAGACAGAGGTTTAGTAGATACGCCATAAAGTAGGTACTCCATAATGCCTGTGACCAAAAAAACTTCCCAGTCCCAGCTCGTCCGGGCCGGGTGCTCCGGGAAACCCTGAAAACCTGTCAGTTTTCATATGCGAGAAACAATTTCGGGAATTCCCACCTTTACGTCCATTATACACACACAGCCACACACACACGTGCCTTCACCTTGGTACCCTTTCAAGATGGATTTTCCCGCCCTCCCTTTAATTTAATTCTGATTCCAAAGGAGCTTTCTATTTCAACCCCCCTTTGTCGAGCTCACTCTAAAGAGGAGTTGCATTGAACGGAGGCTCCCTATCGTCGTATTTCATAAATACCTCTGGCCGCTCCTGTCTTCTGCTCCTCTTATTCTACATGCGATGCTGTGTTCAGCCAACAATATAATAAAAATTTCCACATCTATAGAATCCTTGCCTTATGAAACCCCGATACACTTGTGAAAACACTTTCTCCGGAAAATTCACATATTTGGAGTTTGGTCCCAGTCACCATTAGGATTGTCTTAATATATATTTAGTGAATGTCTGAAATGGCAGTAGCGCGGGTCCGGGTCCGTTCTGAGAAACGTGCATGTACATGTGGGGGTTGGGAATTTCCAGAGAGTATGTACGCTCGGTATCTGAGGGCGGGCTGGGGGCGACGGCGCGGGGATGAGGAAAGTGACTTGTGCAGGAATCATATACAGAGTCGATTTGGAACTGCGAGCAAAGCCGGGTGGTTTAACTCGACGAGTGGGGAAGGGATCGGATCAGTTGAGGCTGAGCTGCCGACCGTGCCAGACGGCTGAAGTGTATCTTCGTCATACTGCTAATTAGCCCGTTTTTTCCACCATGAGGGTAGTGGGACTCTGATCAGTTTCAACATATTTACGCGCAGCCCATACTGGATACTGGAGTGAACTTCGAGGAGGACCCACAATGGGTTGATGGTGGCTCCGGGATTTTGACTGACTCTGGTGTGAGACAATTAAGTGTGTGGGGTAAGTTGGGACAGTGGGAGGTCCTCATAAGAGTCCAATGTGCGGAGGTGAACAAAGTGCGGAAATAATTTGAGCCGAGTTGTGTGGAGCTAATTGGGATTTCCTCTGTGCTATATTGGGCGGGCGAGACGTCCCTATATGTGAAGTAGACACGCGGAGCTCGCTCTGCTTCTCACTAACTGACGACGACGGACTCTCTCTCTCTCTCTCTCTCTCTCTCTCTCCCTCTCAGAGTAGTGAGTGCTTCCAAGGGACGACGCAATGTTGCATGATCAAAAGAAGTCAATCAAACTACTCGCAATCATTTTCCTTATCATTGGATCAGGTGAGTAAGGGAGTGAGTGGGTTTGCCTCCATCTTCACATTCACATACATATGGTTTGCTTCACCTTTTTGACAACATGCAACCCGAGAGTTACCTCTCGTCTAGAATTTCCGGTTTAGCACTCAATTTCCCAAAAATCCACCACTTGAAAGGGACCGTCATGAGACGAGGGTAGTGGTGGTGATGTTGATGTTGATGATGATGATGATGATGTTGATGATGGAGCCGACAGGCACGAGTCGTTTACTCCGCCGGGAGAAAGTGGCTCTTGACGTGACGACGGCGGCGGCGGCAGCGTAATATGTGAGAGCTATAATATATATATATTATAACGTATGGAATTTTCGCAATTCTCCGGGCGGAAGTGGGAAATGTAAATGAGAGCACGCGCTCGACCTCTCACTCAGTCAGTCAGTCAGTCAGCCGCAGGGGAGAGTCCGCTACATAAGCTAGTAAAGGGCTCCGTTCCAACAGTATTTTATGGGGATGCTGGATTCATAATGCGGGCCTGGGTGGCGGGCTATTATGAATATTTTATGAATTTTATTCCCACCGCGGTGGTGGATCTTGTTCAAGTTAAGGGTGGCATTTGTCAACATGTTACGTTGCAGTTTACATGTTAGAGTTGTGCGCCGATCTAAATATCCATGAACTTATTTTTGGTCAGAAAATCACTTGGTAATACTGTACGACTGTAAATTTTTTAAAGTCAAAAGATATTCCAAAATTTAGTAACACGTGCTAAGCATGTTACCATTGTCCAAAGCCGTAATAACTGTAGTTTTACTTGAATAGAAATATAGCGGGACTTTTGAACTCTGGGACCGGCTCGTATAATCGTTGGCAGTTAATCATTTCTCTCCGTGCTCGTAGTGAATGTCCCGCTCATTTCAATACTTAAGCAAGGGTTTTTCTTCAGAGGAAAATGTTGGGGTAACTCTAATGGAGGATTGTGTGAGGTGGATTTTAGTTTCTACTAAAATTGAGACAATACACTCCCCTGCGCATTGTTAGCCGTGCTTTTTTGTTCCTTCGCAGTAGGAGGATTTACGATGTTGCTCTTTCAGTTTTTCAATTCCTAGTTTTTTTTCTCTCAAGTTTCGTGAACTCGTTCGTTCCCCCGAAATCAGGAGAAAAGATAACAAGGCTGGAAATCGGATGAGGGAGAACTCACCCCTTGGAAGCACAAGAAGAAGAAGGAGAACAAGAAGAACAAGAGTTGACAAATGGTGGGAAGTGGCGCGTCAGGGAAAAACCCTCCATTGTTTTTTCTTCTTATTCCGGAAAAGACACACTATACGGGAAAAAGGCATCGTACATATTATAGTCAGGAGGTGGATGAATGCTCTGACCCTTTGTGAGCCCTTGTGAGGCTCGGAGTGAGAAGAACAAAGGAAGGAGGACTTTTGGCGCCCAAGTACGATCCTCTTGACTATCCCCCATTTCCAAATCCACCACTTGCTCCTCTGCTCCAACACTTGGCGCGCTGTTCAAACAAACAAAACGAAGTGGCTTGAACAGCAGTGAGCCTGAGAGCGGACAAGTTGTTCACGTGTAAACTACTAAATACGAAAGGGAAAAGCTGTATAGGATTTCAAAGTATACTCTTGAATGGAAGCGTTGGAAACTCATTGGGGAAGTATATGGGAATGGGAAGACGGTGATCATCATCATCATCATCATCATCATGATCGTGTTTAAAATCTCAAGTTTGTTTACTCCTGGGTGTCACATATGTGTGCCTATGTTTACTTTGGGTACTAAAAGTAGTGCTAAGCCCATCATAGCTATACGACGCACAGATGTTACCGCGGGAGACGACATTGTCGTATAGTGTTGAGTAGGGGATGGTGGGGACATCCATGTGCGCCCGGGTAGGTTTGTGTGGTCGGAATTTAAATTGGTCATTTACCTACTCCATGTTCTCCTCCCCTCTGTCTGTCTGTATGGTTTCCAGTGGTGGAGAGTTTGAAGTTGTCCCGCGTCGTCGTCCCGGAAGTGAAGAGGAATGGGGAGTCGGCCGTGTTGCACTGTCCATTCGAGCTGGAGCGGGACGGCTTGTATGCCGTCAAGTGGTACAAGGACAACGAGGAGTTTTTCCGCTTCATCCCCAAGTACAACCCACCCATGAAGGATATCCCCGTCAATGGAGTTCACGTCCGGGTGAGTTTTTCCACGGATTACTGGCATTAATCTTACAGCTGCAGGAGTGTTCGGAAAACTGTTTTATTTACGGGGTCTTCCCATTCTCATGCACGCGCCGCTGCATCGGGCCGGTGAATGAATTTTAAATGAGTGTCATCAGAGTTCTGGAACTTTTGTTGCATTCAGGTTGTTGGATGGGGATTGTGTGTTCATTAACTTTTTACCTTTATGTGGTCGTTGTAACAGGTTTTCGTGTATGCGTAACGTTTGTGTTTGTTGTTAATAGATATTTGTACTAATTAATTCCTTATTTTTGTTCCTTAGTTCATTAAATCAAAAGTTTATTCCCATTATTTTTCCCCTATTTTAAGTTGCACAACTTTTCTGTTCCAAAAGGTCTTATTTGCTAAGCCTACGGTGGCCCTCCCGTTTTAATCTGTAAAGGTCGAGCATGTCATGGGATTAAATTCTTTATGGAGAAAATAATATGTGTAGAGTTTCCAGCCACGATTTCCTTGGAAATTTTCACTTTTTACTCATCCATAAATATTCCCGCGTGAGATTTTACGTGGAAACAGTGGGGTGCCAGTAGGAATGCGCAACGTAATTTAAGCTCTCTATCAAACACGCACACACACACACAGACATGCGCTTATAGGCACACACACACACACCCTGCTTTCATCCTTACAGCATGGAGTGTGCAAGGGGAAAGGGCTCATTTCATCAATTAATGAGATGGAGTGAGAAGTGGTGGAGATTGAGTGTGGCAGTATAGTTGTAGCGTAGCGCGTGGCGGGAGAGCACCCGTGTAGCTAACCCATTCAGTGCTGCAGAGCGCCAACACGTTGGGAAATGAGCCGAAACAAAGTGAGTATGTATAATAATGCAAATCCATATAAATACCCGCACACGAGCACACACACACACACGAAAAAAATATACACAACACAATCGTGCACACACAGACACAAATGCCCACCCAAATACCCATACAAACGCATGCACAAATAGCACACGCACACAGACGCACATGCACTTTCCCATCCACATTTTTCCTTTCAATTTCCTCTGATGGAGCTCCCCCCTCCGCGCTCCTGCTCGGATGATGGCTCTGCAATATCCATCCCTTGAAATTTTTTTCAAAGCCCGCCTATTTTCCCCACTTACAACGGATTATTTAAGCTGATTAAATCCCCCACTCCCACAAAATATACAGAGGATCTTGAGGATGGGGCAAGAAGTGGTGCTCTTGCTGGAGCGTCCCTCACTCCAGCGCAGTATCTCTCAGGACAATAATAATAATGCAATAATAATAATCTCCATCCCGCTCCCACTCCTATCTCGCCCCCGTAATAGCTCCCTCTTTTCCCTGCTCTTTGTGCTTAATCTCATCCCCCCGAAGCTCATCACATCACTCCACCCCGTTAGCCGCTTAATTGAGGCTACGGGAGTGTGAATGGGTCGACAAGGTTAGATTTTCCACAAAGTCTTCAAGCATGACTCCCTGAATGCCTCCGCAAAAATCAAAAGTTCCGCCTCCGCATCTCTGCAAAAATTGGGAATATTAAACCAGTATGGTTAAGGAAAGCAGTAAGACTAGCTGCTGCTGAACGTGACCTCCACCAATTTGCTGTTCTACAATTTGACTTGTTTACTACTGTCCAGTATTACTAAACGTAAGCGGCCCAGTAATGAAAGTTGGCCTTCAGTGAACTTTGACTCCTGACCGAGTTTCTGTTACGAAAGTAACAGAAGTGGACGAGGTAGGAATTTCACAATGTTGTTATCCCCTTTTGCTCACAAATGACCCACTCCTGCTACTATGAAGGAGAATTTGGATGTGAAATGCTGGGAATTTCAAGTTACTATGGCACTGGCGTATTTTTCCCAATAAGTCCGCCGGGAGCTTTCACATGCACACACATATATAAGCGCACACCAAACACACAAACACAAGAACACACTGGGCAAGCCGGGCGGATGGAGCTAACAAGGCTCCCACGCCCAGTCTTCACAAAAGAGAGGGAGAGAATGATCCACATCAAAGGAAATAATGTTGTTATGCAAATAAACTCTGTTCTCCGGACCCAATCAAACCAAATCAGAAAACCCTGGAGGGGGATCCCAGTGTAGGAAAAACATGCTGTACATACTGTACACAGGGAATTATACGCCGGCTCCTCATAGCTACCCGTCCCCGCATCCCTCCACACAGCATATATACAGCATGTCCAAATTCTCCGAGTTGAAGTGGTGTGTGTTTTCCACATACAAACCGCCCTCTCTCAGTATTCCCCATATAATTATTCCCTCCTCCCTTGTCAGCTTCCAACTGTGTGTGGCCAGACTTGGAATACATTTGACTTGAAAACATGGTTTTAGATATGTAATGCTATTGCCCGACCATAACCCGTCCTCCCACATGTCCATTTGAACCAAATTTATACATAGCGAGAGCAAACAGAATTGTAGCAGTTTAAATGGGTCGTGGGATGAGGAAGAAGACGTGAGAGTAAAAAAAAAGCAAAAGAGAACAAGAGTCAGATGATTTGAAAAGTCGCGGGCAGTCGATCCGAAAAAAGGAGGGATAGGCATGGCTGAGCAAATGATGGAAAATCGTACGTGGTGCAGGACGTTTAATTTAGCAAAGGATTTCCCTGGTTTTCTTTCACTCCTGTGAGTTTCATATCCTTGTTGAACCCAATTTTTCTCTAGATTTTTCTTCGCTTTTGATTTTGAAAAAAAAATTTTTGTTTCCCATCCCTGGCTAGTATTAATGGAGACTGTCGTGCTCGCCGTTGCCCCTGGGGATCTGGTTCTCACGTCACCGTATGCCACCGCAGCACACGGGATGGAATGAAATTGAGCGCATTTTAATCGCAACTCCATTATCTGATAATGTGAAGGATGAAGTGAGTATGTATTTGCGGCCTCCGTCATCCGTGTATTTCAGGAGCCCACACACGACTCAACCGGTAGTGGTAGTAGTGGTAGTACGACACCAGCCTTTGCGTGGTGACTTAATGGTTTTCATATCCAATGCGCAGAGACGAGAATTGAGGGACATGCATGCCAATGCCTGGTTAGGAAAAAAAAACTTTTTATGAATATTGTTTTATGACAAAGCCAAGTTCATTAGCGCTTCTCCCACTTGATTTATGGGACTTGACGTGCTGAGAGGATCGAGAGTAATGTGGTAGTAATAATATTGCTGGAGAGTGTATGGGGGAAAGTTCCCTCGTAAATTTCCCTAGGAGGACCAAAGTGACCTTTTTCACCCTCAAACGGGGGCCTAATATTCCATGTTTGCAGTTGAGTGGGTCGGACTCGAGGCAAGTGACACTGCACAAGTTGGATCTCCGCTCAACAGGCGTCTACCGCTGTGAAGTTTCCGCCGAGCGCCCATCCTTTGCTTCCGTCCAAGGCGAGGGACGAATGACGGTTGTTCGTAAGTGACTCCTCCGCTCTATATGTACTACTATATGTATTGTCATCCCATATATATTTTACCGCCAGTTTTTAAAAGTTTCATTGCGGAGCACGACGCACACGCTGGCTGGACTTGGGATCCTTTGGATATGTAGCCCATGGCCCACGGGGGAACTCATAGGTGGAAGTTATTATTATGGTGGGAAACCATTGGAACTTTTCGCGGGATATATTCCCTGTTGCCATGACGACGTCGACGTGTCATCGTGCACGATCAGCTCAACAGTAGGCTACAATAGTATACATATGGGTTTCCCTGAGCGGGAGGCTGTATGACACGTGTTAGTAGCGGAGCTTATTACTCGCTATCATGTGCCTAAGGCACCGTTAACTAGATCATCCACACACAGACCCAGCCCGGACATCATTATGAGATAAAACCCACAAGTGTGGCGGCTCCATAGGCAGCGGACATATGTGTCTGCGGACGCTAAAACATTGGGATAATCGATGTAAACATGATGTTTCCGGGAAGGGCGGTGTAGCAGCCGTATCCATGAAGGGAAGGGCTTCTTCATTCTGCCGAGCACCGACTCGCACCGACTGGCCCAGCCACAAACCTATTCATATATATATGCGTTCCGCGGGAAGGCTCGGACTTATTAGGATGAGAGTCTGATTGGAGTCACTTTTCCCACTCACTGCCGGGCTGCCACTGGGGCTACTATGGAGTGACTATAGAGAGACAAGAGTTTCTAATAATATACGCATCCAGTTCTCAAAGAATCCCCCCGGGGGTCCTTCTCCACCTCTCCCTATATATGGGCATACATGTTCCACCCGCGCCGGCGCCGGGATTCTCCATCCCTTTGAGTTTATAAAATTGGCGATCCGGAAGCGAGTTTGGTGAACAACTCGTCTATCTCATCATCATCATCATCATCATCATAAGTTACATGTAGTGCGAATGGAAATGAGAGTGAAAAAACCCCGGGACGCTGGGGATGACTATATTTGGGAAAGTCTGGCTGGAATGAGGCGGGCCCACTCCACAGTTCAAAAACTGTGGATGTTCGTGTGCCGTAGTAACCGCGGGTGCGTCGGAGGGACGCGGCGGGAGAGGCGTTGACTGTGAGAGGAACTGGTAGAAAAAAAATGAACTTTTCCCGCTCATCCGCCCGTCATTAGGCCAGTTGGGGAGCCCCACCTGTGTTTCAGTCAGTCTGTCTTCATATACGTTGTCATTGGTGATTGCGAGAGTGCGGGAGGATTCTATATGGAACGAGCATATATGTGTGTTGCTCGCTACATTCCTCTCCACACTGCCATACCTTCCACGGCCACTTTAATCTGATAATGGTCTAAATTCAATCCCGTGCAGAGGAGACGGCGGGCTCGTGCAGGGGGAGGAACAGTAGCCCGGTGCACTCCCAAGCCCAGCATATAGCCATAGCCACCTACGTGGCTCAACACTGCCAGAGGGTTATTAAACGTCAGCTTTATGAGTGCTATATTTTAGTGTATCGAATTATTTCCAAATTATCTAATCGGACCGGCTTTAATTGAGGCAGTGCGCCGGCCTCCTATCTTGATCATTATTATTAACCTCGGGAGAGGTTTATTACAAGATTGTGCAGCTGCTGTATCGTGTTCTACTCGGGGTCTTCGTGTTTCGATGGAGTCCTCCGTGGAATTTGTACTGGGGGCTTGCGGTGTGTTATTTTGAGTGAGGGCGTGGATGTATATGTGATTATGCACAGATGTGTGTGCGTGTGCGTGTGAGTGTGTATATCTGTGCGGGGTTGTATCTGTATGAGTGAGTTGTTGAGTGTGTGTGTTTGCAAGTGTGTGTGTGCATATACGTGTGTGTGGTTGTGTAAGTATGTATTAGTGGCTGTGGGTATATGGCTGTATGAGTATGTGTCAGTGTGTGTGTGTGTGTGTGTGTGTGTGTGTGTGTGTGTGTGTGTGTGTGTGTGTGTGTGTGTGTGTGTGTGTG
>WJFA01002746.1:0-14847 GCA_009870155.1 Pseudobourletiella spinata | reverse complement strand
TAAGCCAGTGTCATGGGAGGTTATGCTATCCTGGGCTTAATATATAAGATGTGAAGCCACGTAATAATAATTTGACTCTGCCATGAAACTCTCCGTAAGCGACATGTGTGTGTGTGTGTGTGTGTGAGTGTGTGTGTATGTACTCCGTATAATTACAGATATACGTCAAGTATTTGCCCAATTCTCAGTAGTGGTGTGCTCCATAACATTTTTGGGTTACGACTTAGGACGTGCACTGTCCGTGAAATAAACAAATTTTTCTTTTCAACCTCAAAGGGTTCAAGGCAAATGGGACCGTGTAAGTAATGACGTGGTTCACGTCACTCTCTCTCTCTCTTTCCCTCACTGATTTAACAGCTCTGGATGTACGAGTCACTTGGATGAAGGAAGGAGTCCGTGTGGACGGAAAGGTGAAGGATTTTTAACTTTAGGAAATGAAATTCTCTTCATGTTTTTCTCCCTTTTCTGTCTCCCCAAATACATACGCGCACATATGTACATAGGGAAACTCTAGACCCGCTCGCTACTATTGCCGCTCTATCAGCTCTCTGAAGACTTTTATCATGAGTTCTTCGGCTCTAAAACTGGGATGAGACAAACACATGAATCACTGAATCGCTCCCTTCGCTGCCGCCGCCACCGCCTCTCAAACGGCAATAATATGTATACAAAGTCCGTCCGGGGAGTACAGTGTAATGTGACTGTACGGTACATGGTGGACGGGCATCATGCTCATGGGGACTGGCCCGTCACGACGGTTTTTCGCAGCCACTTGTTCCTACTCCTGCTGCTCCCATCACCACCAACACCACCACCACGAATAGCCTGTTCGCTTGCCGCAAAGGTTTCCAATCATGGATTGACCAATGATTTTCCCAAATAAAAAAATTCCCTTTGATAATAATTGATTCAAAGTCAGTGGCCCGCCCAAAAAATTAAATCCCGCTCTTCGCTTTGTGTGCATGCGTGTGTGTACTTGTGCTACTTGAATGGACCGGCTCACGGTGAGGAGAAGAGTACACAAAAAAACGCGACCATGTACGATGGTAAGGGCAGTGATCTTTACCTTTCATCCTTGTAATAATAATGCAGGACAGAGATTCTGTTTGAACTGTAAAGGGAATTCATCAGTTTTGGAACTTATGTGGTTGGGTGGTTCGACTGTGTATCTGTATGCTTGGTGCTATGAGTGAGTGAGGGAGTGAGTGAGTGAGTGAGTGTAAGGAAATTGTGGAAAGAAGTGCGAGGGGCAAGAAAAACCGTCTTCCGCAACTTAGATTTGTAGAGTATATACGTTCCGTTGAGTTGTGGAAATGTTGGGTTTTTGTACCACAGAGGATTTTGATAGGAAAACAGGATTGGGATGTCGTAAGGTGGCTTTTTCTTCCCCCTTTCCCCTCGGTTGTGGATGTTAAATCCCGTCTGTCGGTCCGCTTGAATTGCAGGCGAGGTGGAGAGAGTGCAGTTTCAGTGCTATTACAGAGCCATTCCCAAATGGCGGATTGTGTCTTAAGAGCGCGGTGAATAATAATGTTCTTGTTGTTATTGCTACCATTATGACAGCAATTTTTCTTTTTATGATTCCCCCCCCCAATTAAATTATTCCTAAGATTATTAGCTTATAGTATTGGATCCGACGGGCCCGGGGTGGGTAAGATGTATAAGTTTGTGTTATTTCGTTAAATTGTAACAGCCACTCCGTGGTGTGCCGCTGCCGCCGCCGCCGCCAATGCCATCTCCGTCACATGTGGTGCAGTGCGGTAGACAAAACAGACAGTGTATGTTTCGTTATCATATAGGCTTCATTGAGGTACAATAATCTCCTCCCTCTCGCACTTGTTCAAAATAAGCCTCGTCATCGCAGCGGTGCATGTCCTTCAACTCCTTTAATCTGGCAAGTGCCCAGTTGGGAAATACTATGAAAGAATCCGATAGTATACCCTTCCATGGTCTGCTCGCTGGGGTGAAGACTACGAGTGCATTTGTGCGTGTGTACAGCATGTGAAACTGTCAGGGAGCGGAAGCAGGTCGTCGTGATTCATGGCATTTCCATGAAAAACTGGCCACCGGTTGAAGGAAAAACGTAGTTGTTGTAGCCTTCCTTACTCCTACCTAGACGAAAACAGGCAAACTTCCACTGCTATTTAGCTCAAGATGATACCCAACAGAGCAAACATTGGGTTTAGGTTTAGAGCAAGCACTGTGAGCCATTGGGGTAATCTATACAGGTCAAACAGACAGAGTACAACTGATAGGTTTAGGGTCCTCATATGATTGCCAAGGGTTTTTCCTAATGGCCCAGTGGAAGCATGACAGTCTCACGGCATATACTCTGTACCCTTCCATCTAAACTTTATTGCTCTGTGAAGGGCTGTAATGAGTTGATGGACATCTACGTCAACACCACCAACATCTTGGCCAACTCTTGAGTTACACTAAGGTGCAAAAATACCGAGGGATATCTCATTGAGCGGTGAATCTACCCAATAACTTCATGTCATTGACTTGTATGGGCCACTGAAAATTTTGGTTTTTTCCCCCAGATTTCCCCTCTGGTAGCTTTCTTTTCCTACCGCTGTGCTAGCTATTCTTTTTGAGGATTTGACGTATTTCGATGGCTGGCAAATATCCTCCACTCGGTGATAATATCATGTGAGAATAAACATAGATCAATATCATATCAACAGTGGAAAAATAGCACTCCGTCGGAGAGTGAAACTGGATTTTTGAAGAAGTTAAAAATTTGATAAGTAGTTCAAAAATTAGTTTTCCCAAATTTTTTCCTCCCCACCTTTGCACAAGTGATTCCATATATCAAGGAAGAAACAGCTGTGGCCGCGAGGGACAGGAGAAAAATCTAAACTTGTTCTCTCTTCGTTCTGGTTTTTTCTCCTTATTTCCCCATCATTATCATCATCAGTCATGAATATTTGTAACACGTTCTGTGGGAGCCTATGGAGACAGTATAGAACTGCACACACATGGTGAGGCTACCGCCATTCCGATCCAACTGCGCATGGGACGACGACGACTAGTTAGTGTAAGATGGTGGGGGAAGGTGTAATTTAATAACGCTAATTATACGTATCAGGATAATATAGCGACAGTCATGATGGGAGGAAGGGTGGTTTTTCCAAATATCGCACTCCGCACACATACGCACACATGCACTAATTCGCCTCTCGTTGGTGTACATCATACAGCTCCTTGCACATAGCACTTTAATGGGAGCGTCCAGCTATACACACCTTGTGAGTCCCTCTGTGTTTACCTATCTCTCTGAAGGATCACTCAACACATGCGGCTACTCTCCTTCTTTCATGAAGTTCCGTAGCACACAAACTCGCACAAACACACGCGCACACATGTTCTGCTTGAGCTCAATAGCAGCTAATATGTGATGACTCAGGTGAAAGTGTTCCCCCAACTCCTGTGTATGAAGTTAACCACTTTGATTTTTCGATGAAAATGAAACTAACAACACCCAAGCAGAAGCAGGGGCTGACAAGCACACTCGAGCTGATAAATAGTGGAGGATTTTCGCTGCTCACTTTCAGAACGGCTACCAGATTAAAGTACGTGATTTACGTATGAAAGAAGTGCCGGAAAATGGGGGTAGTTTTTTAGTGCACCCCTAGTGCATACCTACTACCTCGGAGGTGAAGAGTTGGGAGATAATTGATCCTAATTAACATGCATATGCGCCGCGTTATTAGTCCACAGTTGGATCGCATAGAGAGTACGTTAGAAATCTCACAAATTCTATTAAATGCTTAATGGCATCAAGTTTGTATTGCCTCAGTTTTCACGTATGTGAGTATTATTCACAATGTGTGAATGTACGGTCGTACGTGCCAATCGAGGGCAATTCTGTGTGTGTGTGTGTGTAGTGGCGGACCGACCATAATGCTATATATACGTGGAAGCCACATAGGATCATAGCGTCGACCGGTCGGAGTATGGCCACCAATTTTAATTCAACTACCTCTTTCGGCACACATACATATGGTTCGGAATGGTCATTTTCCAAGTTTCCGTCAGTCTCGAATGGGGCAGACCAGATGTGGATTATTGCATGTCTTCACGTAATGTAATACACTTATATTAGGACATTCCTTACGTGACTGACTCCTTACTCACTATTGGCGAGGGCCAGGAGTATAGTGATGCACGTTGATGATGATGATGATGATGATGATGTAGATGGTGATGGGTCTAACTCAAGTCAGATGAGTTCAACCAAGTTCCTTCATCAATTTCCCTACCAATAGAAACTCACATGAAGGTCGTGTATCTTTTGGTTCACGTTGGGTGTGCTGGGAGGCTGCGCTCTGCACTACTCTCAGCTCCCAATAGTACACCCTCACGAAGTCTATATACAGTGGGCTGTTCCATGACAGAAATAATTTCCCGCGTAAATCCCATTGACATTCGTCACGCTCCTCTCTGCAGAGTCCCACACTTCCCATCCTCACTCCTCTAATCTCCATTGGTGATCTGAATCAGTTGGATCTTCAGTTGGTCGCTGGGATCCCAGCATTGCACAACTATTAGATTTCATTTGGAAGAAGTTGAGGGCTCCGTCAGCCGTGGCCAAGGATCAAGTGTGTACATTGAAGTTTATTGCTGAATCAGAGCCGATTGAACCTGTCATACACGTGAGCGGCATCACACTCGTATCAGTTTGCACCGTGTGTGCGTGTATGCACGGGTGTAGTGTGTGCATAGATGCTCGCGGCCTTTTCAGGTGTCCAATTTAGACCACTTTATGCATTTGCGCAGTGGGGCGTGAGCAGAGGTACGACCAAAGGAAGTATATTACTCGGACTGAGATGGGGTAATGTATATGGCTGTAAAGGATATGATAAAGTTGGTATATACGAATGTATGTACGTGGTTCAAGGAGAGGGAGGGAAGTCCTTTTTTGGAAGCTGGTTTCAACCAACTCATGAGAATCATGGCTGAATAGTTTCGTAGAAAACTTGTTACGGTGTGGTGGATCTTCAACATTATTATTATGATGACCGACGAAATGACTCAGGGGTACACAATGAAATCGATAATTATTCTGGTTGTTATCCTATCCTAGAGAAAAACAACAAAGACTTAATAAGATTCCCTGGGAATTTCGCAATAGCAAGCTTCTCCCCTAACAGCAAGGTAAACGGAGCCAGTCAGAGAGGCACGACATTATAGCGGAGGGAATGAGTTACACTTTTTACTCACACATCAGCGGGTGGATGATACATTTATACTCTTATATGATCCATTATTATGACGTGAAGGCACACATTTATGAATGCCTCAATGTGTGTGTGTGTGTGTGTGTGTGTGTGTGTGCAGCTCAGTCTGTGGGACCACTGTGTCGGCGTGGCGTATGAATTGAGTCATTATTTTGGTTCAGGCCCTCAAAACGTAGATCATCTTCACAAGTAGTTGTATAGTAGCCTATTGACTTGCTTAATTATGAATTCCAAACGACAAGCTGATGCTCATCCACAAATCTATTATGGCGTGTATATAGACGTGTTCTTGGGCAAGATGAGATAGGACGAGAAGTCACACATGATAATTATTATTACTCCCAACATGATCTGAGCAACTACCTTGTCTCCCCGTCTCTCTCTCTCTCTCCCTCAGTTAGTCAGACGTGAAGAAGGATCTTTTCCCCTGTGAGCTGAACCATGAGGGGTAATCATGCTCAAACGACCACCAAAAGTCTCAGGTGCATACATACATACACGCTTTCAGAAAGGGTCCCAATAGGGACGAAATAATCTTCCAAATGCCTGTTAGACCCTGTCTCATTTGTTTGCACATGGAGGTTTGATAGAGAAAAATATGAAGTGGCAGAATATTTACGACCGCCTATATAATCCTCATGGGGTTAATAATATTCAGAATAATGGTAATCTTCGTCACTTTACTGAAGCAGTTCTCAAGGTTTTAAAGTGTCTAAAAATTGGATTTTATAGAGCTGCTCTCTCTCTCTCTCTCTCTCTTTCCATCTAATAATTTCAACCAAGACATCTCGTGACCTGGAGCTCCCATCCAGTTATATTGTCCCACCATCACTCCTACTACTATTTTGTCCCTATCTGGGTCTCTTCACCTCTTTTCCCCTTTTAGCAGTCACAACTCACAATTATTATCACCACTCAACGGGCTGATTCATGGGTGAGCCGTGTGTGCACTTGTTCTTCATATCGTCACTTGTTGTAACCTACCCCCATCTACCATCTCGACCTCCAGTGATTGGACATTTAATATATATATAGCTTACGTATCTTCCTGTGTACCTGCAAGTGTTTGCATGCGTCTGTGTATGTGTACATATTCCTCTGAACCAGAATCTGATCTCTTACACCCCAAGCACTCAGCTCACATTACGTACAGTCATACATAAACAAGTATGAAAGAGCTTGCCATGTATAGCAGCCGCACTTTTTGGTTGTTGACCTTCGGGAAGACGAGACAAACTGATATTATTAGATCCTCTTGAAGGAGTCGAAAGGGGGAATTGAGACCATATTCCTTTGCTCAAGGAGTCTCATAATCAGTCCGTCTGCTACAGTGCTACTCGGGAGATCTCTCCATTTTCGAAACGATTGGTGTATAGGACCAATCTGATTTTGCGCGACACATCAGAAAGGTATCTCAGGATTTCAGGCAAGCATGAAACTCCGCTGCATAAGTCCGTATACCCTCAGAAGTGGTAGTAGCGCCAATTTATATCGTAGCAGTGGCAACATGTAGTTCTATTTGGAATGGCACATACCCTTGTACTCTCCCACAATTAATGCATTTGTATGGAAGTCAGGTCGCCTTGTTCAAGACGTCGTTATAAGTGCATAAATTTCATTGAAGTAATTTAATGGTTATCATTGTGGACTCATTTAGCCACCGCACATTAGCATTTCATCGTTAGCCCATGTGTACACACACACACACACACACACGTATGTACACCATACAGCGCACTCTGTGTCCGCCCAATGAAAAATCAGCACAAATATCAGCATCATCACATGAGGAAATGTGCTAGGCTCTGTCTCGTACAGTCCAGCGTTCTAGGGCGGAGCTCCCGTTGCTCATTTATAGCATACAGCCAGCAACTGCCGTTCCTGTAACATCTAATCCTCACAGTTATTCCCAGTTTGTACAGAGCCACTGTGATGAGGGCCGCGGATCCTCACGGAACATTTCATTCTCGGATTCGTAATCATAATAACAATGATAAGACCTGCGCATGATCCACCTAATCCGTATTGTCGCACGTTTTTTGACTCACTTTCGAACACGTTCCCACCGGCCCCTTTAGTGTAATTAAATAAATTATAACGTGTTTAATGACGAACAGTGGATACAATTAGGGTATCATCAACAGGCGGAAGGTACGGCGACGGACGGAGGATGAGCTAGAGGGGAAATACACACACTCACACGCACCTCTTCACACAAACACAAGCTCTTACATTCTCAAGCCCACCGAGTCTTGTGTGTGCTTGGGAACCTAAAAGGTTGATACATCGTTTAAAAATATACTCAGCTTGAGAGTTGAGAGAGGGGAAGTATTATTTCATAGGAAATAAAAACATTTTCTTCAGACTCGAGCGACTTCAGGAATGGGTAGGGCCTTTGTCCCATTGTATAGTGAGTGATGCATATAGACAAAATAGCTTCGCCCCCATCCTCACGCACACGGACACATCATTACAAGTTCGAGCATACTCCTCTCAGCTGTGCAATGCTAAGTAAGCTGGAGCTTGGAGAAAAAAAATCTTTTATGTGTTTGCTCATCCGACGGTGCACAATAGAACTATAAAAAGACTTACACACTTGTAGCCTCAGACTCAACTGATGATGGAGTTCAATAGAGCGAGAAAGAGAGAGAGAGAGAGTGAGGGGGAATGGGCGGGAAAATCACGTCAAAAGTTTCTGACTGTTAAGAGATTGTTGAAAAACCATCTTCCTCGTCGTTGTTTCTTTCCGATTTATTAGTGTACCTTCTGACCACTCTGCACATGTGGTTTTGCTGACTAAAAGGATTCGATTTGGAGAGTGAGAGGTATAGAGAGAGAGAGAGAGAAAGATTGAAGAAAAAAACCATTTTTATAGATCCTTTGTTGATGGTCCTCTTGTGGTCAGTTTATTAGTATGCGCGGGATGTACAATGTGTGTGCGGCCGGCTCAGTCCGACGGTCCCAATCAATCCGAGTTCCCACACAAACAATTGTAAGAGTAGCAGCAAGAGGAACGGTAACGAGACGGAACACTTTTCCCTGGTATCCGATATCGTAACAATAATGACTCATAAAATAATTAAATATCAACGGAATCAACATGTCCTATCCGCCCCACCGCTCAACTGACTGAGCGGTAGTGGTAGTAGTAATGAGCATCTGTTCAACTCAAAATGGAGCCATTAAACGTGACATCTAACAAGGTCGCCTTCTCCACTCTGCACAGATGACACACAGGGATGTGTGGTGGCCCCGACAGAAAAGTGGACAGAGCCAGTGTCAGAACGAGGAAGAGAAAGAGAGAGAGAGAGAGAGAGAGAGATATGTGGACGCCAGTGTGCGGGAAGATAGAGAAAAGGCGGACGGAGTCAGAAATGTTTTCATTATGATTGTATGGTGATGATGACGAGGAAGCAAACAGGTTATGACTTGATACACTATGCATACACATGACCGATATGCATGCACATATATGTGTGCGAATGTCTGGGTGTGAGTGAGACGCGGGAGAAGGGGCATCAAGAGCTGATTAACTTCCCACCATTAATTCCGCTCCTTGATTTATGTCCTTTTATCCAACTTAGGGTAAAAATTATTTTAGGCATTTTGCCATCATGGGCATGAAGACCCGCTTTCGCATGAAACTCCTGCTTCCTACTCCTGAACACTACACGCCGTGCCAAGTCACACGGTTAATTTTGCCTGTGAAAAATTGGAGATCTTCGGGCAGACTGTAGATGATGAGAGGATGAAAAATCCTGGGATATTTTCCCAAATCTGGCTCCGAGGATGAACGGAGTTCGTTGTACCAGGCACATGCCAGGGGTAGGATAACTCCGCACCATGTCGACGTCCAGTCATATCGTCTGAAAGATGCGGAAGACCGTAAGGTGTCCCAATATAATGCAATCCATCTGAATTTTTCCAACATCTCGAAAATTCCTCCAAAAAAAGCCCTTAATTGCCAGCCAATGGCCAAATGATTGCCAATGATAAATTGATGGAACAATCCCCACGTCACCTCCCTCCTCTGAGCACTGCGGAGCCCCCCAAAAAAATTTCCGGCGGCCCACTGTGGCACTCAGTCAAGTCAGTAGTTTCCAACCCTCTGACACATGCGCAAGGAAGCCAAAAGGGGGCTGAAATAGGTGTGCAGTTGTGTAGGAGCGGGGTTCAAGTGATGGCAAGTTCTAAAACTAGTTTGAGGAAGTAATATAGTGAATAATAAATGGCAGCGAGGGAAGGAATGTGGAAAGAAATCCGCATAGGGGTGAGTGAGTACCTTATTGGTGATCCTGTCGGGGTATTAAGAAGAAGTCCTCTGTACACCTCCTTCCTATAATATCCATGTAGATTTGGTTGGGATGAGGCTGTGGATGCAGGCTGGGCCGGGTTTACTTATAAGTACCGGTCTCTCAGAGCGGGGTCGAAAGTGATATCCTTATATGGGATTTATATCGCTTACGAGTTTATTCTGGAAAAGAGTCATTTTATACTCATCCCAAACCACGGACATGCGTGTATGCAAGTGCGTCTACATGTGTTGTGTGTGTGTGTGTGTGTGTGTGTGTAAGTCTGATTACATGTGGTGGACGTGAGGATGAGAGAAGCCAGAAAAAGAGTGATGTGAACGGTCGATGGACGGAAACATGTGCGTTTGCGTGTGCGTGTGTACACTCTGCCCCTTTATGATCCTCAATCCAGAGGTTTGGCTCCACAATAAAAATCACGTATTCGCAAAATTGAAATAAGAATATGGGAGAAGACAGGGAATGTTTTACAGTGTTTCGGAGTAATTATCGCTCGCACAGATTGACATTTTTGTGGCTTGAATATATATTATTGCCCCCCGGTCTCCACGTCATTCCCATCTCAGGGAGAGATAACGCGAGGTAAAAGGCATAAAAAATAAAGAGTGAGCGAGGGAGAGAGAGAGAGGCCGAAGAATGATGGAGAATTGGAGGATGAAAAAGAAGACGGCCAAGGAGCAATAGAAGTAAGAATTAGAAGAAGAAGAGTAGCTTTTGACCGCCTTGCTTAGCATGACTACTGCTGCTTACAGGGAGAGGGAGAGAGAGAGAGAGAGAGGGACTCAGAGGGACATGGAAAGAGCGGTAATAATAATACCTGGCCAATCGTAATGGGGCATGGTAATAAACGGACTGCAAAAAAGATAAATACGGAGAATGTGTGGTGTGGGTTTTTTAGGCAAAGCTTGTGAAGTCTTAAAGGTCATGCACTCGTGTAGCAGGCCAGATGCGGTCATCTCAGAAAACAGGTTTTCCACAAGTGTTTTACTCTCCGTCCATATTATATGCTTCCAGAGTCCACATGCAGCACCTCCACCACCACCACTACCACCACTACACCAGCAGTAGTTTCTCAGTCTAGTATTTTTTCCACAAACACCACGGAAAATCCCTTTAAAATATTTTGTTCTGCATATGCCGAACTTTTTCACGAATACTCATCCTCATGCTCGCACACACACACACACACACACACATGCCTGCATACTCCGTATTTACGTATACGTCGTCGGCTTACTCTCTCAGTCAGATGCCCACAACAGGTAGTGCCAGCCGTCACAGTCATGGGAATCTCCTCGTATCCACATCCAGACAGGAACACACGTGTACGCATTTCCAATATTTTCCAAACATTCTCACATCCAGTCGCGCATAGACACGCGCACCCGCTCCCATGGCCCCCGCACACAGACGTACACAAACATGAGTTCCCTCGCCGCTCACTCTCAGTCAGTCAGTCAGCATTAAGTTTTTTCTCCTCCTCCTCTTTGCTCCGGACAGAAGGAGTTACTGGGCGATGAAATCATTCGTACGGTGTAAAAATCTATAAAAATCTTAAGAGACGAGGCTTTTAAAATGGAGTTGCTCGGAGGCTAGAATAATTGTTTCATATTAACCAAACAGCGATTTCCCTTCCCCTTCCATAGATTTACTTTATCATCCCACTGGTCTTCACCCTCCAACCATCTTATTGCGTGCAGAATCCTAAATAGTGGAATTTTCAGGATTGTTGGCGGCTCGTGGAAATATTGGATGTGGAATATGTTTTTCATTGAAGAAAATTATTACTGTATATTAATAGCCATGCCACACGATGTGAGAGACCCAGGGAGTCATTCCTCAGGTCTATAGCTTCTATGATTATGCTGTTCTCAGAGTTGCAACGGGGATGACCTAGTGGGGTGTCGACGGCCAGAGTGGTAGGAGCATCACCGCTCCCACCCTTCATATAGTCTTGCATAGAATGAAGAGAGGCTGCACTGGACGGGAGGGTTATGAGTTACGACTGATGAGACCTAGTTGGGTCTTCCTGCAGCGTAAAGGATGAATGGATACTTATACCGAACGAAAGACTGATCATCAGGAAATGGAAAATTGCAGACATGACAGAGTCTTATAAACGAGGATAGGAGGATATTTTCTTCATCCAAATCATATAGGTGCACCACCAACACCACCACCACATCATCATCGTCATGAGTAACCCGACCGATTCACTGGTATAAAACAGGTTTTTCATTTTCGTCTCCTATGTAGGCAACAATAACAATGCGTGCGCATGGCCACAAAGTTTCAGCCATATAGATATCATGAAACTCAGCTCCCAGCTACTCCTCGTGTGTTCGTATGTCCATGTGCAGAGCAATGCATCCACCTGTACCACATGGCGGATCTTATTCACGTGGTTGTGTGTGTGTGTGTGTTCAACCTTATAGGAAGAAGAAATAAATTAATCTGTAAATACATACTAGCACCCAACTGTGTAAGGGAGAACGGAGGAACACGTCCAGATAACGTGTCGATCCGAAATGGGGATATTTGGAGGTGGACATATAAAAAGGTGCTCTGTGTGTACGTGTATCCCTTTATGTACTGCACATACATAAGGAATTCACTGTCCGCTCATTGCGTAATTATTGAGAGTGAGCTGGTGGCCTCAAGTATGTAGGGGCTTTGTGCATGTGTGCGTGCGGTTATTTGTGCATCTTTGTGCGTATGCGTGTGTGCAAGTGTGTGCAGGTGTGTCCGCAAGTAAAGATGATGTAAGGGTAATATATATATATACTTGACCTCAAACTATGTCCGTGTCATGTAGTGAGCCACCAAAGGGCTGTCTTTTAGTGGAGGAGGAAAAGAGGCAAAAAGCCGGGCTTACAATAATAGAGCGCTGATATTTTTAATCTGACTCCTTTCTACTTCTACTTCTTCTTCTTCTTCTTCTTCTTCTTCTTCTTCGTCTTCTTCGTCTTCGTCTTCTTTCCTATGGCCAAGAGAAAAACCATGCCATTTGTGAAGAAATTTTGACAGTGGCGATAATCTAATGGAGGTAAAAAAAACTGGTGGAACTACTTTTTAGGAGATTGCGTCATTTCACAGAAGGTACATACAGGCCATATCTACAGGTATGGCCGAGTACCACGTGTAAGTTCTCCTCCGATGATGGAATAATGAATTCACCTAGAATTTGCCTACAACACATCTCAACCCAGGCTCTCCACGCTCAGGCACTTTTCTTGGAGTTTACATTGTACACGTACGCTCACACACACACACACACACACACGGTCGTACACACTGTAGCTCACCACTCAGTCAGTCCTCATTCTCCATAAATGCTAACTCTCACAGGCCTTTTTCCTTGTCTCTTCTGCTCCACAAAAATTTTACACGTTTTCTCTCCTCTCTCTCTCTCTCTCTCTCTTTCTGAGTCTGTTATGGGCCGCAGTTTCCCTCTGACAGCAGCCCTTCCCTCACACACACTACTGTTGTCCTCATCCCATGTGTTTGTTGTGTGCGTGTGTGTGTGCTCTCGCCTTCTCTCTACTACTGTGCCATCACTCCTCGTCCTAGTGTTGTTGTTGTTGTTGTCGTCGTACTTGTTATTCTTCCTGACGCTCCAAGAACTGTCATCGTCTTTACTGCTATTTTTAGAGGCTTTGAGATGTCGTAATACCTCAAGATAGTCATATGATTGCTGGAATTTCAGGTATTTCCGCGCACACCCGTACCGCTCATACATCTCAAGTCTTTTTTGGAGTGAGGAAGCACTTGGGATTGAAATGGTATAATAATCCTTCCCGGTGAAACGCATTCGGAAGTCCGGGAAGCAGGTGACAAAGTGCTCAGGATATCCCTCGGATGAATATCCGGGACTGAAAAAGAAGCCATGCCTTGTGAATCTATAGCTCAAGCCGGAGGAATTCCTCGTGTCGACGTCGGACTGAGTGGAGGATGTAATCACAGTAAAGAGTGTCCTCGTGCCTGTGGATTGTGAGTGCTTTTTGTGCAAGTTTGTGCATTTTCCATCCTTTCTGTGCAATTTAAACTTGGGACGGAGTGGCCGCTGGCCGCTCGGATCTGGCCTTTTGCACTGCTCAGGCCCCCCCCCTCCCACATCCCTCAAAAAAGGGCTACAGGATTTCCTGTTTTGGAGACGCGGCGGACGAGTTATGAGAGTGTGATGCCATGATGGTGTTACGGCATATAGGACCGCCGACGGCGACAGTAGTGACCCCGGACGATCATGATGATCATGACAGGGATGAGCGGACTGCCATTCCTATGGACTTGAGTAACAAACATTCCGTTCGCAGTATATCCCACGATGTTCCCCGTCATTGCAAGGTGAACAACAACAACAACAACAACAACAACAATAACAATAATAATAACAATATCAACAACAATAGTCCAAGTGGGAAGACCCCCTTCCTCAGCATCTTCCCATCTCCGAACAATAAGCGGAGTTTACCGGGCAAAGAGATCCTCTGCTCCGGCCTCGGGCGACCGCCCCAGCAAAGTCCGGGGGAGACACGGTGGAAGACTGAGGATGACACGTCGTACTCATCACCTGATAGCGGCCTTCACCGGGACTCTCCAGGTGAGGATGAGGATGCCATGAATGGGGGCCGAAGTCCCCCGTTACCCCTGTCCCTCCGCCGCCAGTCCCTCATCCCGCTGTCACTCATCCGGGCGAGGTACAATCACAACCATAATCACCACCACCACGGAAGCCAAGAGAATGAGGGGGATGTGGGGGATGGGTTGGACGGGGATCATGATGAGATGCTATCTCAGAAGTCAACCTCCTCCTCCTCCCACCCGAAGGATCAAGTGCAGACGAAGAGAGCCCGCCTCGAGGAAATGGTGAGTCACATCAAGAAGACAACCAAGTCGGATCGACCCCGCCGTCACTCCGGGGATGATGACACGTCCTCTGGAGGTCAGGGGACTTCAGGGGATGACGAGGGCGGGGAGGACGGCCCGACGGATCTGCGGAGAGAGTGTGCCCGCTCGGAACGCTCCTCCTCCGGCCCTCCCGCCACCGGGGGGAAAACTAACATGGGGAACCTACCGTTCAACTTGGGGGTGAACCCGTTCCGGCGGGGAGGCGACGTAGTGGACCCGGATGCGGCAGAGCCCTGCAACTTAGTTTGCATGAATAAGCAACAAGTGGGATCCATCCCCGGACTCCTCCCGGATTCCATGGGCCACTTTGACCCCAAGACCAACAACCTGAGCCTACCATCCTCCAAACATTTCCCACAACTGTCCCTTGCGGAGATGAGTAAACT
>WJFA01002745.1:0-14847 GCA_009870155.1 Pseudobourletiella spinata | reverse complement strand
GCACGATCCAGTCATAGATCAATCTCCTTCGTTCCCTTGTCGTGTTGGTCGCATCAAAAACCTATGGTAGCAATTAAATCACACTTGGTCATCCACATAAACTCCTATTCAGTCTCTACGTGCAGTCTGAGAGTGAAGTAATACAAGAACAAAACTACCACATCATTCCCAAACCAAGCCATCAAAACAAAACAACATTGAAGCTCTCCTCCTCCTTTCCAATCCATTATAAAACCAAATACATTAGAAATCTTACAGCAACTTCGCCGCCATTCTCGATCCAATTACTGACATCATCCAGAGCATCCTGTGCACATTTGTTCCTGATTGCCATCGCTTCGCGATTGTCCAGTCGGAAGAAGTCATGATTTCGGTACGCCGACGTCGCTTGACGCCGATACTCCCCAAGGTTAAACACTACATTAAAGAGAGCAATACTAATAGTATACAACCCCGACAGACGAATTACGTATTCTGATAGACATAAACGGCTCCGCCAGACCCGCTCAAACACTCATAATGAGTCCTCCCATCAGACAACATCGTCTCGGCTAACCTTTAGTGTTAATTCCGATCCAGTTCAAGTAGCGTGACAGTTTCTTGGCAATGTACGTCTTTCCCCGGGCGGGAAGTCCCACCATAGCAATGATATGCGGCGTATTCACATAGTTGGCTCGCTCACCTACAAACAGGGCCAAGAAGCAAATTAGATTAATGCCCTTATATCCTTGCTATCACAAAACTATGAAATTTTGAGACAATCTTTTAAGCTCATATCCCACCCATGAGAAAAGCTTTGTTATCCATATCACACACACACAATTCCCATCTCCAAAAAACCAATAAATCTTCTTCCCCCAAAAGTTGCGGCGTATTCACATAGTTGGCTCGCTCACCTACAAACAGGGCCAAGAAGCAAATTAGATTAATGCCCTTATATCCTTGCTATCACAAAACTATGAAATTGTGCGACAATCTTTTAAGCTCATATCCCACCCATGAGAAAAGCTTTGTTATCCATATCACACACACAATTCCCATCTCCAAAAAACCAATAAATCTTCTTCCCCCAAAAGTCACGTTCCCCCCACCATCATTTTAATGGCGGAATTTAGCGGGAAGTAACAAACTCTACCTCTCCCAATAGATCCTTTCTCCCGCCGCGTAACGATGGGACGGGAACAAGTACAACATCACTACCGTGATGTCTACCACCACCTACAAGATACTGGTCATATTTCTCCCGAAACGAAAACTGGAATGTTCCGTCAATAAAACCCATCCTTACCCCATCACGCCCAGGAGACGTGGACAACTACATTCTCCGCTTCCATAATTACGACACGCGCATCATCCTCACCATTCACACACCATCACCGTTTCCACATCAACAGGCTAATACCCAGGCTTTCTCCAGACTTTCCCCTTACGAGATGAAAGTGAACGGGGAACGGGTCGACGACGGTCCCTCTATAATTCCAGGCAACGGGTTGGACTTAACCGCATGAAAGCAGTTTAATCCCTGCCACTCGTTCGCATTCACGTACACGCTCCTTTCATTTCATGCTCCGCCGAGCTCATTCAACGACGACGCCCAACAAATAAAATCACCTCCCTAAGGACCAACTGTATCGCTGTATCCCGCCAAAATCCAGGGAATGATCAAGTGTGTCGGTTCACCCCATCCCAATTCAGACCGGGTGTGTCGGTTCAGCACGTCACAATTCAGGCCGGGAGGGGAGTGTCAATCCAATCTATCACAATTCTGACCGAAACTCTTATACCCATCGGTCTCCCCCACTCCGCGAAAATTCTTGAGGGGACATCCCTACTGGTCAAACCGAAACAAAATCGGACTAAGATGGGGATTTGGAGAATTTCCTTTTGTTTTTGTGCTTGTCAATTTTTCCAAATTTTCCCCAAAGCAAAGTTCCACTCCAAGGACAAAGTGACAACACAACCTCGGGCAACTCCATTTCTCCCACAAAAACACCGTATGAACAATAGCCCAGCCCCACGAATAATCCTGTAGAATAGACAAATCCATCAGCCCCTGTCCCTACTTAACAACAAACGCTTAACAACAATCTTCATAACTAATCAACAATTCTAACCAAACGGCACAACAGCGCTACCAGAACTCCACCGCCTTTTCGTCTCCATAAGGGCCAGATGACGTACGAATCCCAGCAACTAGGAACAACAACACTGGACCGAATATATCTGAAATGAAATTCAACTGGAAAAATGGTACAGGACACTAGCCCCTCCACGCCAACTCTCAACTCTGCAATAAAAGTCAAGTGGAAAAGTAGTACTCGGGAGGATAGGGGATAAACTCATCTTTCAATCCATTATCATCATCAGTTTATTTTCGCAATCATTATCGACGCTTCCCCGGCTTTCCCGTGCGAAGCTCCAGTATCCAAATCCCCCGTCTACAACAACCATAGATAAGCACTTCACATGGCCTTCTCACCATGCTCAAAGCACCTCGCAGTAGGGCATCCAACTATCCCCAACATTCTAATGAGCAATCAAATTTCTCGCATCCATCCCCACAACACTGAAACATCCTAATATAGCAGACTGTCAAAACTGATCCTCCCCTAGGCCTTTCTTATTATTATTCAGCAAACGAAGTGATGTTCAACTAAGGATAAATGTAAACATTACGCTCGCTATCGCACGGTAAGAGTTCGTCGCCTTCCATTTCAACGAATCTGGCTATGCCACTAACGTAGGCAGCACGTGAGATTGCCGCTTCAAATCCTGGCGCAAGGCGCAATTGTACACTGAAAGTGAAAGTTTGTTCACACTACGTTCATATTCCCCGTTAGCTCTCGCGGTTTGGAATTCGCAGGAAATTTTACGAATAACTTTTCCAGAGTTCTAAAACCTATACAAGCTGTCCTCACACAGTCTATGCCCGCCTACACTCACAACCAATGACAATGACAGCGGCAGCGTTGAGACTTTTAAACACCATGCTGCTGCAATTGAGCGTGGCAGCATATGCCTACACTTGACATAATATATAAGCTCC
This sequence comes from Pseudobourletiella spinata, assembly GCA_009870155.1. Taxonomy (NCBI): domain Eukaryota; kingdom Metazoa; phylum Arthropoda; class Collembola; order Symphypleona; family Bourletiellidae; genus Pseudobourletiella; species Pseudobourletiella spinata. The sequence continues at coordinate 11,801 of WJFA01002745.1, read as the reverse complement.
TTTCTCAAACTGGATCAGAATGATTAATTCCTCCATTCAAATGAGCGCCTAGACAGGATAAGACGCACTTACAGTCAGTCAGTCAGCCAAACCCGCGGCCGCGGCTAACCACAACCACACACACACACACAAGTACAGGGAGGACACACCTTCATGAGTTAGTGAACTCACGGAGAAAAAGTTAGCACCGCATGTTCCTTATCTCCGTTTCATTTCAACTTGTAATTTTCCTTCCTCTTAAAATTTTTTCAACCTACTCAGCATAGCATCCGCAGCATGCCAGAAAAAAAGTGTTCTAATGTATGAACCACTACCCATCCTCTCACCGGACAAACACAAGGCATATGCAACTAACTCACACATAAATTGCATGCATACTTACAGTTCTATATAGTATTACATTAATGGAAAGGAAGGGGATGTATAAAAATAGAATAAGCCTGGAAAAAATGGACGACATTGTCACCTCCAAAGATAAAAACCAAGGAGCACAATACAAATCCGCCCTTATGCATATAGCGGCGTCGACTATCACAACTGACAGTATTGTATATGTATAACCTGAATGAGAATTACATACAACGTGTGTATATTACATATAACGAACCAATAAATATGGAAGTTTTCCGCTGGAAAGCGATGGACCGTCTTCTCAACATTTTCGATGGAGGAGAGCTGATAGGGATTCAGAGAAAAAAACAGAGCGGACCGGAGACGTCAACGAAGAAGGAGCTTCCTATATATTCGACAACGATACCACACGAGTCTGATAGCTGCGACGACCGACTCACTGACGGAGCGGGGACGTTGTTGACGTTGAGGACGACACGAGGGAGATGGGCCGAAAGCCTCACACAAATTGTCTCACACCGCAATCGTCACCAGTCCCACCGCTCCACCTCCAACTCTCTTTCTGTATACGTGACACAGGCAGAAGAGGAGGGAAACTGGAATATAACTTCCCGCAGAACCGTGGAAAAAACAATGGGGAAAATGAGGTGGTGCAATCGTGTAATGTCTGCACGCTAATATAGTATACTTTTAGGCTCCGACAAATTTTTAATATAATAATCCGAGGGTACACACAGAGAGCGTAGAGCTCTATATACTCCTTGGTTCAAGTAGCAGCAACACAGCAGATGAGCCCGTCTTCCTGTAGTACCACCACTTCTATGATGGCTCCACTCACTCGAGTTAGAACATTCCAAAGTGACACTCCTTCAAAATGTGTTCTTGATGATGGGAGATGAACTCTCTGGCTCCTGGCCCCACTCTCTCCTTCTTCAAATACCGTTCAAATGATTCCGAATAATGTAGTAGTGGCATGGAGACGAGATTGAACATTGAAACTATAAATACGGGGGAGATGGGGGTACATTCTGGACGCTTGTGCTGCTGCTGCTGCTACAATCACAAAGACCCTTCTTAATTTAACAACAACAACAACACCAACAAGAGCATTCATGACACTGTGAACATAGGACGAGAGTATAGAGCAGGAGTTATTATGCAAATGAGAATAACAAGCCCATAATATTATGTCCACCTCGCTACTCAACTATTGAATACCTTTGGACGCGGCCCGACCCTTCTAAATATACAGTAGCGGTACACCCATCCGGACAAATTTCAAAGAAAGCGCCGTAGCTATAGCGACACCGTACGTAATTTCAAATCAAGCACACTGCTCATTGAATCTATAAAGAAGCCGCCGCTTCAGGATTTCGTGACCATGGACATGCGTCTCCATTTGAAACCAGTTCCTTCCGGCTAGCCGGTAATACTTTCTCAAGTAAATTACTAATGCATTCACATCACCACGTGTACGCACATAGGCTCAGAGTGTAAAAAGCGTGGCCGTAATTAAACATGTGGGATAATTAAATGCTGGGAACGATCGTCGTGGAACGCATTAGTATTTGAGCCTCGTCAACGAAATGGCTACGTTGGACATCTTCCTTCATCTCCTCACTTTGAAGATGTGTGAGGGAATTAACGCCTGTGTTTTTCCACTTCAATTTAAATAGAAAACCTCTCCAGAGAGCTGCTCAGGAACAGAGAATTGTCATTGAATAATCCTTAGACACTCCTTACATTCCTTCCACTAAACAAATGTTAACATGGTTCAACGGGACATTTATTTATGTGCCTTCAGTAAACAATGTCTCCAACATGGAACTTTCTTCCTTACAAAGTGAATGTATAAATTGGCTCTCCTGAAAAAAATAAAAGCAGCAAGTTCCACACAAATATACAATAATAAAATTTCTCACAAATGTTTTCCATCTCTACCCAACCTTCTCCGTCCATCCTTGGTCAATGTCAATGTTGCCACAAGAATTACAGCAAGTTGAGAGGGATACTTGATTATTGTCCAAATCAATCTCCGTCGCAGCAACCAACAACAATCACTGTAATAACACTCTCTTCCACGTGACTCACACTCACGATGAATCCGCCTACAGAACTACAGAAATAAACGCTCGTCTCTCTTACATCTGCTCAAACGCCTCAAACTACTCTGAGCTACTCTTGAAATTCTACCACTGAACAACTCAAACTTGCTATTGGGATTATCGTGACACGGAACAGAAAGAGTGCAAAGTACGTGCATATTATTGCAACCTCCAATCCCTATCTCACCCCATTTTTCATTCATTTCCCATTATTAATGCATATATTTCCTCATTCTGTGACATTCAAATCAACACTTCCATTGGAACCTTCACACATTTTCATGGCGGACTACTGATTTTGTATTTAAGTGCACTAAATCAGTACAATCTTACCCCATGCAAATCTGGACCTCTATTCAAAGGCCTATAAAATGCCTAAAAGGCATTTAAGGCATAAAACGCCTAACTATACATACTGCCAAAAGTACATACATAGAAGCAAATGAATGAGTACATACAACTTAAAATAGGAAAAATTACTAACCGTGAGGAGCTCGTGTAACACGACGGCCTAAGACCCCCATGATGATGATGATAATAAAAGCCACAAGTGATAACAAGTCAAAGAATCAGTTGTTCTCAAGTCACTCTTTATAATAAAAATACTTGTCAAAATTCACAATAAAAATCCCAGCCCCAACTAACGAAACGTACTTCACACGCGTAATAATTACCGCACAACAGGTACAACTGACTGTGAGACTGGTACGCACGTCAATTTAAAGCGTCACTGGACAATCCACCGCGCAGAATAAGTTCTCACAAAAAAACCTATAGATTCTCTCACATTTGGTAACACATGGAATATAATGTGCGTTTCGGGAAATTTGTTATCGTAACAGACAAACATATTAGTTCATCTTTTTAATACAGAAGAAAATTCCAGCTCGCATGGAACGACAATGACCCAAACGTTTGAAAAAGCTTCAGCGTCGGTGAGAGAATGACTCATCACCTCCACTGTAATACATGTGCTTCTGAGTTGCGAGCGGAATACTGCAGCACGCTGCAGGATGCGACTGCACTTCCCACCGGTATCTCCAACTAACACAAAAGACACTTTTCAGGATGATCGTGGTGGTGGTAGTGGTGATCACGGCACGAAAATCTGGGTCAGTCTAGACGTGTACTCATGGAGTCTCAAAATATCCGGCGGGGAGAGTCACGTATGCTGTAAAGGCCCTCAACCGCCTCAATGTCTTGATTCTCAAGTTTCCACTACAGTGTATTTCCTATGGGAGGAATATATAGGAGAGGCCTGGAACAGCTTGTAGAAAAACTTGGTTCACATTATAGTCGTGATCCGATGAAATCAAAATGCTCACAGCTGTTCGCAGTCTGAGATGTACGGACCGTGCCAGAAACTGAACCACCGGAGTTCCACATTCACGTTCGCCACTCTTCAAAAAAACTATCACGAAATGTAATGATGAGTAATGGGGATAATGTGCTGTTCCCTTCCTAATTTTTACTGTCTGCAGAATGAGAGCGTCACACACACCGAAAGATGTTGAGTACACAAGGGAACAAACAGTATCGTGACACGCAGTTCGGCCGTGATCAACGCATTGTTCCGCACTCAAATCTAAACAAATCCCTTCTGGATTTCCAAATCTTTCTACACTAAACCGACTGAGGACGGGAACAATGTCTATTTCTCAATGTAAATCCCAAGTTTGGACATGGCCGGAGTTAAAGCCACAGCCCCAAACTTCCGTCCAAGACGAGAGGACACGTCGACGGAATGAGGGTTGCGTTAAATGACAAAGCGGAATGCGGGATGGCTGCTGGATTTAAAGCCGTACAATTCCAAAGTGCTGAAAGGGTAAAAATATCAGGTCAACGAATCGGAAAACAAATGCTCAATTTAGTACGTAATCCTCGTGGATCTTCCTCATCCTACATCACGCCGTCCGCACGAAGCGCGGACAACCCCCTGCGGAATTTACAGATGAGCCACATACGAGCCGAGCATAATGCACGCATTATCTTCATGTTAACCAGGATGAACGCGTACTTGCCAAAGAACATTATTTCAGTACTCCAAGTCACTGCGCCTCAAATGTTTTTGCGCGTAATTGCTGAGAGCTCGGACCAACTGTCCATTCGATCTGAACCCCCGACCTTCCATCATGAACCAATGGGAATTCAAGATTTTGAGGAGTGACAGGTTTTTTCCTGGTCCAGATGGATGGGCGAACCGACCTCGAAACTTGGTAAACAGATTACTGGAAGAGATTCATTGTGCGAGGTTCGGATCGATAATGATGTGGAAATGACCAACTCAGCTGATTTCATCACAGCTCTGTGGCAAGAAGCTAAACGGACTTACACTTAGACTGAATCTGTTGCTGACGCGAAATATGCGACTCGACAAAATCCTGCTCCCTTAAAACTAACGTCATGATGAGCGTTAAAGAGACAAAAAACGTGAAAAAAGGTGCTGCGACGTTACTTGAGATGATGCTTGGCCGAATGCCAAGCCCGAATTATCAATGACATTGCAAGAGAGATCCACCTCTCATCAAACAACTTTGACTGAAAACGATTGAAACATTAAGTATTTTGCACAAAGGACTGGATGGGGGGAGTGGTGGAAAGCCACCTTCAGACCCGGGAGAAGGTAAAAGGTAGTGTGCGAGCCAAAAATTTCATTTTCACTGCGAGGACGCCAAGTTTACCCGTTTAGCTTCACAGTCAGACAAATAGTAAAAGAGCAGGGCCAAGGTAAGCCTTGTATGATATCTAGAAGTGAGCAAGGTCGAAAATAGTTTTCAAGACGCAAAACCCACCATGTTTACCACGTCAAAGGGGATCCTCTCACTCGAAAATATATTTGCGAGCAATCTGTTAGCCACCACATAGGTCACGTGGTGCCCGGCTATACATTACAACTTCAGAAACACTAATAGAGCTTTTATTCCAAGCCTGTGGGATATGATGAGCCTTCCTCAACCACATGAGGACGGCATTTCCACATGCGGCTAACAATAAATCTATTAATAAATACATGCTTCAAGATCACATACCCAGAGAAGTGGTCCTTCCGCAGAGCATTACATGACGTGATCTGTAGCAGCAAATCGGGATGGCACTTCCCGGACTGTTCATTCCGTAGTTTGTCGTCGTTAGAATGGCGGGTTGCGACTGGACATCCACTTCCAACGTATCACAAGGAGGAATAAGAAAATTCTCCGCTACCTCCTGACTATCACTTCGGTTATGTGCTGCCATTATTGAGATACTGCCAGGGATTTAGCTTTAAAGTTTTAGTAGTTTAAGTTTCACGAAGATAAGCACGTCCAATTGCTCCTGATGAGGTTGTTTCGGTTGCGAAAATGCGGTGTCAGCGATTTCACAGAGGGTCCACAATAAAAAATCCTGTGTCCTGCACAGTTCGTAGTATTACTTTGGTCCGCCAAGTCGTCACAACCTATAAATAAACAAAAAATATCAGTGGTGCCATGTCGAAGTAATTATTACTCGCTAACAACTCACTGCGGTGAGTCCTAGGTAATGGCACAGTTTTGCCAATTCACTCTCAGCTTATGATTGTACATGAGCCCAGCTGCGGTGCACCAGCTATGAAGCCGCAGAAAAACCCCTGCACTCAAGTCTATTATTTCATGTATGCATATATGTGCGTACTTTTGAGAATTCTCTTGAAGAGTATACAACCTCTATAGGGTAAAACCTTTATACACATCCACAGCTTTTGTCATATTTGCAGGACACTAAACATGACAGTATGAGTCGGCTGACCTTTACCTTGAAGCGCCGTTGTTTTCCGCATTCATGCCCTAATTTTCATTACACATCTGGGGAAACCACATTTGATCCAATAAAGATTTTTGCCTTTTTTGTCAGCCACTGGGAAGCAATTAATCGCGAAAACTGGTCAGTTCAAAATTATTCTAAATAAAATTCCAAAAAAATTAAATAAATAAAAATAATTCACTGTTTAATTTATACCATGGGACTTGAGCACTTACCTCTGTTCAAAGGTCCAACTGTCTATTCGATGTGCGTACAGCATCAGTATCACCAATCACATGAGACTTTATCGAGCAAGGAACTCAAGTATTACAAAATGAGAAGTGGAATTTAGAGCTAGTTTACAAAAGATTAAAACATACAACTGAACCGGTCGGTACACTTCTTGAGATTTACAGCCACCACAGTAAGGAGTGTAGGAAATTCTTAAGCAGTAATTATTGTTGATACTGAATGTATCACAGAGATCTTCCACGCTTGATGGTCTGTTCTTTGAGTATATCCAGTATTAACAAGACAGACCTGAACTCTGGGTAATTTTGAGCCAATGAACTAAGACCAAACAGATAAGATTGAATGTATATGCAGTAGAAGAACCAATTCCAGTTGTGGGGGTACGGCAGTATGAGTATGGGTCAGAGATCATAGGCGGTACAAGTGTATATAGTTTTGACGTTGAAGAACCTTTGAACCTTTTAGTTGAGACTAGTGATAAAAAGTATATTCTTATGCAAAACCCACATTATGGTGCCTGTCTCGTCTTCATCTCTATCTATCTATAGTCTCGATACTAAAGTCTTTGAATTTCGCTCCCTCGTTCTTCCTAAAGATGCAGTATATTTGGATGCATAAGAATCGATGACACTGCCACACGGTAGAATGCGGTGTGCAGACGGGCAAACAACAAGCTATTAATGAGGTTTTGTATTCTGTTATTAAAAATCATGATTTGATAAAATTGTGATGTCTTCAGACATCCCATTAGGTGTCCACAGCATAGCCAGCGGCGGCACTCACCAGGTCCAATTTAAAATGTTAATTGTATCATTTTGTAGTCATCAACGCCGGTTAATGAGGCCAGCAGCTGCTGTGCCGCGGGAGAGAAAGATATTCGAAGTCGGTGGCCTAGATTAGGTACGTACTCCTAAGTCCTTAGGTAATTGTAATGACATACTGCACAGAAAGAGCTTTAGAAGGTATGGCTGACTAACAAGAACTGCTGCTAACTTACTGACTTCAGCTTCAAATGGTGCAGACAGACATATGACATAACAATGAAAAGGAGATTGTAAGCAATCTTCCTAATCTTTCTTCAGCATCAGCATACATAAATATGCAGAAGTATAACTTATTAGCAAATACTTTGGAACATAAATGTAGTTTCCGCCTCCGATCGACATCAATAAAAAATGAGTACCCCGGGACGTTTCTAGAACAAAACTATCAATGCTGCAGAGGTTTGAACGTTATTTTTGCGGTACCGTTTATCGCTTAGGAAAAATGTTATGCACGTAGCCTCCCTTTCTGCTCCAACTGTATATACTTTCAAGTGTTGGTGATACGGAAAAAATTATTCCAGAACTATTGGAAAGAAGCTGTCCTGGCGTATAAAACCATTAAAGAAATGGCAATATTGCAAGATTTAACCTTATGCTGATGTATGACCTTCCTCCGTCTTCCGACTAAACGACAAATAGCAACGGAATTTGAAGACGCTGGGAAATTAAGAAACATGTCCTCTCGTTTCAAAGCATTCTGAATTACCACTAGTAGCTCGTTACCGTGCTTTGTGATGCAACCAATTAAGGGAGTTCTTGCGCAGTCATTTTCCAACAATATTGACCACGTTGGAAGGATACCGTGGTGTTAAAAGAGTATCAAATGACAGAAACCCAAAACCCAGATAGTAACACTCTTATCATTGTCATATCTAGAAAAACGTCACAAAAATGGTCAGCTTGGCGCGAAAGCTTGTGTCAAAAGTGATAGTGGTTTGCATGGTAGGTGTACCAATAGCTAAAAACCGCGTGAACTTCGAATACTTGGTTCGCCGTTGTGACACCTGACAATAGCATAATATTTTATGCCTCAACGCACTGTTTACAAGGAAAACTCGACAGAGTTTTATAAATTAGATTTACGTAATTTCAGATTCAGCACCTAAGCATTATTTTTCTTTACTGGAGCTGTCAGTGCAACTTACACTGATCAGCTCTAATAAATAAAGGAGCATGAGTGGTTACCACTCCGTCACTAATTATTTTAACTCTTGCATGCAATTGTGAATACTCGAGTGTAGACTTTTGGTACCCATGACAATGTTAAAGTCTGCACTGCCGCAACATTCCATATATTTTTAAAAGTTGTTCACAAACAACGGAGTTAAAATCCATGCCATCGCTCCTTCAGCTACGTTTTGACACAACAGTTGGTAGTTGGGAGGACTTAATTTCAATCGAAAACTGAATTTCTGATTCTGTGATTCCGCAGGAAGAGTTACAGTTACGATATGCAGTCAAATTTATGAAGTTTGAAATCAAATGCTACTTTGCCCAGTTGAAAAATACTTGCACATCATCAGACGATATCTTAATGAAGTAAGTCAAATAGAATCTTATTGTTATACAGCTGAAACTGAAGTCGAAATTCCAGACATTCCAGATTTTGATTCAGATACGCTCTGACTTTGTCTAGAAGGTACATGAGATCCCAACTTTCTGCTGTACGCAGAATGGAACTGCTCGATCCCTCGGATCTTGTTATCCCCCACACCAACCGCACGAATCTCTTGGTGTCTTTTGAAAGCCGGAAGTATGACTTCTTGGAAGGATCGGATTGTATCTCCACTGTGACAAGCATTGCTGCAACTTAGATCCGCGAGGTTACTCGGACTAAGTGGAAGTTTTGAGAGAAGTACAGGAGGAGTTGTTCTGGATTCACAGCAATGGGGATGGGAAGATTTTCCTGTCTTGCCCGCAGATTTTTTTTCGCAAAGGCTCAATGCCCATAGCCAATCACAAAAAATCATCTAAATAGGAGGGTCGGTCAGCTGTTCACAAAGTATCGGATCGGGATTATTAGGGTATGTGACCCTTCCCTAGCATACCCCAACCGTGAAGTCTTTCGCCCAACTAGCGCTTCGCTTAGAAAATATTCAAATTTAAAATTTCACCACTTCCATTTCTAGGAAATTTAACATGGAAATTCCCATTTGGATTTTTATGAGCCAAGAGAGCAAATTTTAATTTCAGTTATTAAAGAGCAGTCGATTAGCTAACATTTGGTACCCCTCCCACTAAAATCGGATGGCTATAGAACCAAAGAAATCGCCAAAAGAAAGAACGCATGGGGTCCCTATCCGACGCTATAAAAGGGCGTGCTCCATCGACCAGTGCTTCTCTGGCCTCCAGAGAGGAAGGACCTCCGGCGGAGATACTTTGGGGAATCCGAAGAGGGTTCCAGGGAGCCCCATGGGCTCTCTGGATGGGGTTAGGGTGAACCCGTGGGCGTGCGGGGAATCCCCGGGGGGTGGACCCGTGAGCGTGCGGTAAACTCAAGAGGGAAGGTGGGAATCCCCGGGGGGTGGACCCGTGAGCGTGCGGTAAACTCAAGAGGGAAGGTGGGAATCCCTTGGTAGTGGCGTTACTAAGGGTTAACCCACCGACTCTTTGGGCTTTTCTGCATTGGAACGGGCCCGCCCTAACTTCTTGGGGTGAAGCCGGACGGCCGGCCCAACGGAGGCCCGGCAGGGGACTCTGTGGGAGCTGCGGTCCATGGAGGCCCGGCAGGGGACTCTGTGGGAGTTCCGACCCAAGGAGGCCTGGAGGGGGACTCTGTGGGAGCTGCGATTCACGGAGGCCCGGCAGGCGACTCTCTGGGAGCTATGTACCTTCTGGGACGAACGGTCCCCTTCCGGGCGCTATAGTTGGGCGAAAGACTTCACGGTTAGGGTATGCTAGGGGAGGGTCACCTACCCTAATAATCCCGAGCCGATGCGTTGTGGATACCTGAATGATCCTCTTATTAAATTCAAAATGGCAAGTTTGCAGCGTTTGCACACATTCCAAAATCGAGAGGGATAAGATAACAATAATAAATGAAATAATCATAGATAAAAGTCTTACGTCAAATGATAAATTGGCTAAACTCTCAGAACCCCACATTTCAGGGTACAAGCTATGGAGCACCTCAAGCACTTCTTTCGTGGTAAGATCCGCCCTAATTCGCATTCTTAACAAGCCACACATTAGCATTGACTATGAAAACACTGTCGAACAAGTCAGATTCGTACTTGTAATTCAAAGGAGCACGTAATCCTACGCTGAAATCCATCCCATCAGGTTTAAGCAGTTCCCGCTCCACGTCAAATATTTGTTCCTCCGGGATATTGGAATGCTCTAAACCCTGTCGAGCATCTTCTCTTTCAGCGGATAAAGTATATTGTGGTTTGTTTGTTTCATAATCTGAAACACAATATCTAATTCCGTCAGAAGTAACGAGCGGCAGCGACTCATCATGAGACTTTGCCAGCTGGATTGTCCCGGAGGGAGCCACTTCCGACAGCTGCACGGTTTCAGCCAGCTGAGGCTTCGACAAAGGTTCCGTCTCTTCTTCCTTCGCGCCAATTTGTGACTTGTGTGACGACAAGGATTGTGATTGTGAATTACATACACTCCAACAGCCCTGGCTCTGGACCATTGTAATCCCACCTCTTAGATTCTTCAGCTTCTTATCTCCCGTCGTCACGATAACATCACTACCACTCACGGGCTCGAGCAAGAGTTCACTCGTCGTCATGAGATAGTGCTTCTGCACATAGTGCAATAAGTGTTCACAGTCCTGGCTTACGGCTAAGATATCCTTAGACCTCGTCCAGAAAATCGTGCTACAGGGTTCCGCCGTCTCCGGGAGGATACTTCGAAGGAATTCCGTTCCGGTGATAACGGGCGTGCCGTTCACCGACAAAAACTGGTCGTAAAGAGTCAGGATGGGAGGTAACGAACTTGGTATTGAGGGTAAGCGCTTTCCTGGAATCACAAAATATCATGCATTAAAATTTAGTGCTTCTACTACACAAAATTACAAACAGAATCTCACAAAGTTCCACACCCACCGGGAACGTGGTCAAAGCATTTGAGAAGATAAGTGGTGATAAACTTTTCAAAGATGTCAGCCATATGGATCATGCTGTGATCCGGAACTTCGACACTGAAGGGATCATCAACATCGTCCTCGCCCACCAAACCATCTTTCCGCTCGTTCATCAAGGTATTCCAGCTGTCGGTTTCGATTTGAGCGTCAGCTTCAATGAGAAGGGATGGCGGACGGCCCAGGGTTCCATCCTCTACAAGTATACGAATTTCAACTTCATCCTTCATCCTGTTACTGTGATTGGTTTCAAAAATAAGAGTTTGTAGAATCAAATTACCTGCTGCAGGTAGGTCCATAAAGTCATCGTCGCTTAAATTCAGGCTCAGTTCATCCAGAACTTCTTCCTGGGATTCAAGGCTCTGACGGAAAGAGCCCTTCTTTGAGCGAGAACTCAAATTACTGCTCAGCTTCTTACTAATT
>WJFA01002744.1:0-14849 GCA_009870155.1 Pseudobourletiella spinata | reverse complement strand
CCCCACTGAGCCGTTAATAACTGAGAAATAATTGAATTATTTGTAGCCCAAAGTACCGTGTCTGGAAATGCCTGAGATGGTACCCAATGGAGAAGACAGTGTAAGTTTAGAGAAGAAGGAGAAACTCCGAAGGCAACGCGAAGCTGGTCGCAAAAAAATAAAAGGCATTCCTCAAATGCAGAAAAATTGAACACGGAAGGAGAAAAAAGATCGTGAACGGCAGCAAAAAATTGAACAGAAAATCCTTCGGAAGCAAAAATTAGAGACAAAGAAGCAGAAATTTTTGAATCGGTTTAACTCAACATAGAAATTAAATTGGTGCATTCAGTTAAGTAGACGTGTTCCTGTACCAGACAGAAAATAAATGCGATATTGTGTTAGGACACTGTATTCATGTACTACTAATATCTAACTACATGCCAATCCACCAGATACCACGGTCACAATTTTCGAGCTTTATGTAGTCAAGATAGTTCAGAGCGTTCGCACGCGCAATTTACTGTAAGAGGGAAGATTTCACAGAATTACGATTGAAAAAACTCAAATTTCATATATCCGCTGCAATCGGCTTACCTTGTTCTGGAATTACCTCAACTCACAGACGTGACGGCCACGACATAAGATTCATACGATAGGGCGCAGCTTTTTCGATCACCGCAGGGACAGTTTTGACAAACTTAGTATTCAAATTTGGAAAAAATGTTTGAAATTTTGTAAAGCTGCCGCCTGGAATTATCTTAACACCCCAACGTCACAAACCTAAGAAAATTGTATGATTTCGAAAGATCGCAGCTGGGTCTACCAGTTCAAGAAAAATTTTCACAACTTCAGAATTCTGATTTCAAAAAAAATACTTTAATAAACATTAAATATTTTGTTGGGAAAATTTGGCTTTTTTGCTTCGCTGGCTACGTCACGTTTGGGTGTTGAGGTATAAGACCGGAGTCAGCCTCTTTATGAAATTTCGAAATTGTTTCGAAATTGGTATAATAAATTCTTCAAAATTGTAGTTATGGTAGGATACCGGCTTGTCGTCAAATCAAACCTGAAGGGTGTCTGCATCATGATGTTCGATTTTCGACTCCTAATCAGTATATGATCCTCCGAGTAATTGCCATTCCGCGCCGCACTTCAGCACTCGGTCCATTCTGGCGGGAAGTAAGAATTATTTTGTGGTTTTACGAAGATTCGGCTGTAACTCACCAACGGGTAAACCGAATCTAGTCACTTTTGATTTAAAAGATAGAGAGTTAAATTCTATACGAAAGGTTTTCAGGATTAGTTCAAACTAAAATTCGTTTTTCTTCAAGCTTTTCAAAATTTGTAACTTCCTTTTCAAATTTTGAATAAACTACGCAAGATACCATAATAATTTCATAACCTAGATAACCATGTCCTAGAGAATTTAATTCTCTATTTTTTTATGAGTTGAATTGGCCCGCGCGTTCATGAGTTATATGCGTTTTGCTGTGGAACCATTTTAGGAGCGCTTTTATGCCAATCTGTTAAAACAAAAATGACTACATTCGGCTGACCCGTTGGTGAGTTACAGCCGTATCGCCGTAGCAACACAAAATAATTCGTATTTCCCGCCAGAATGAACCGAGTGCGGAATAGCAACTACTCGGTGGGAGGATCATATACTGAGTAGGAGTCGAAAATCGAACACCATGATGCAGACACCCTTCCGGTTTGGTATGAAATTATTTATTAAATGATAATTATTTACACTGTAGAAGCTGAATTCCAAGCATACAGTGGCAGTGGAAAAAATCGTCAAATTTGAATTTTGATCAGCCCTTGATATGGTCCATTATACAGTAGAATCTCATACGGTCCAATAGCACTGTTGGGTCTCCTTATGACAGGTTTATGCCTTTCTTCCAATGATAACATTTTGATTCGATTTTGTTTTGAACCAAACGTGCTAATAATAATAACGACATATCACTGTGTAATGAACCTATGAGAGGCTGGTCAAAATTCAAATTTGCCGATTTCCCCCCTCCCCCCGACATAGTTTTATTGGAATTCAGAGTCTAGAGTGTAGATGTTTTCGTCAGTTTTGTATTTCTATGTACATGTCAACTTCCATGTGATAGATAAGACTGTGCTGGAAATTCAAAACTCGAATTTCCTTATGAGATTTAACACGTGAAAACCAACGATAATACCTTTATTTATTTTAAATTTCCTGGATTATTTAGAGATAATCGACTCGAACTTGAACTTGGGGATGTAGAATTCCTTTTGGGATAAAATTTTCAGTAGTATGGAATATCGACTATCTTTAAAATGTCCTCAGGGTACTCACAATTTTTTTGGCCAGGCTTAAATAGTAATTTTAAGATGACGATCGCGGAAAATAGGAATATTTGTTATAATGCATGTTAGCACGAAACACAAATTTGCAATTATTCTTCCGAACAAGCATCACGAGCGGGAGAAAAGGGGGGATAGGCAAAATGGTGCACAACATACAGCGCGCAAATAGTTCTTGGTGCCAGTCGAGAGCGCAACTTGGAATAGAACTAGCCCCCTACGAGATAGAAGCGTTTTGACTCCACTGATGCGGGCATTACATTCATAAATCATTTACATTGCGTAGCGTTTATGGGGAGATAGACGCCGCGAACATATGACTTTCTCGATTCGTCACCTCCTGCTATGACTCGAGCAAAAGCGTATCCCTCTGGAGTCTTTGCAGGCATTCCGGCTTCTAAACTGGAATTCTTAGCAGCTCCTCATAAGGAGTTGGACAAGTTCACCCCGGGCTAGTTTTGGAGGCTGTCAGTTAATTCAACTTAGGATTCATTTGAATTCTCAATAGGATCTTCATCGCAACCAGCCCTAGGACTATGGTGGGACACTTCACAATAGGCTCTTTTAATACTTTATTCGCTGGAATCTTAAAGCTACCTTCCGTCCTCGGATAAATTTTATCAATTTCCGTCATCATATCATCGCAAATTGTATAGCTTTCCAAGTCCTAAGTTGTCGAAGTTATAGCTAAATTACGTTCCCCTGAATGCTTTCATTCTATGTTGTAGGTAGTATAGAAGTGTGCCATTTATGTTACAGCTCTATCATTCTTTTCATCAAATTCATTGGAAGATCTGAACGTACATAACACGTTCGCATAGCGAGAGTTTTTAACATACGTAGTAGAACTACTCAAGGTTCATGTCTTTGCAACACCAAAGTTCAATAGTTAGATCTTTAAAATCTAGAACATTTATCTAATTATCTTTATCTTCATCACCGTTATTTTCATTAACGTAGTTTTCCACTTCGAAGTGATCAAAAGTTTTTCCCGCATCCAATTCTCCAGCCTCAAATACAAGGATTCCTCTGGTTGGCTTTTCGTATAGAGAATCGATTATTACCGGTTTAATTACGTGTAACACGCATTAATTAAACAAATTAAATTCTCAATCTTTTGAAACAAAAATGACTCCAATTGGCCAGTATATTCATGAGTTATACGCGTTTCACCGTGGGACCATAAAAGTGCTCATTATTGTGCACTTTATAGTAGCGAATGACAGTACTAAATATCCCATGTTTATTTGGCCACTTTTAAAAACTTTAAGACGTCGATTAATCCCTCTCGTGTTTTCAATGGGAGAGATACACTTCTTACCTTTCATTCTGAGCCTCCTCTTCCGGCTTGAATACATGCGCTAGATCAGGAAAACATCAAAATTTGAGAAGTTTCCAAGCTCCCGTAATGGTGGTCGCCCGGCGCTAAAAACGTTGTCGTTTCAGTTAACCAAATCTGAAAGAATCCATAGGACTGGCGTCTGGACTCTTCACAGGGATTCTTGGATCAGGATCTTCTTCTTCTCCGGATCTTGATTCTTTAGGATAGTTCGACCATACCTGGCCTTCACCTCTTCGCAATACTGCTGAGTTGTTTTATCCGTGTACGAAGACCCCTTGTCATGGTGGATAGTTATCTTCGAGAGTTCACCAGGATAAAGTCGTGTAAGGTGAACCTCAACTATAGGCTTCAAAACGTTCTCCATGTAATAATCCGAGTTCACTTCACCTTTGTGGGGAATCTGACCATTGGTAGAGCCCCAACACCACTTAATGCCCCTACCACCATGAAGAAGTAACAAAATCTCTCCTCATCATTGACCCAGTACTCGAGCACAACCTGTTCCTTGGTAACGTAGCATATATTCCGGTTTCCGTTACAATTTTCGAGGCGAAACATTGCTTCATCTAACATAATAATAAACTCCGACCTCCAACATGCCATGACCTTCTCATAAAATTTTCTGCAATTTGTCTTCCGGTTTTCCGCTTGCTTCGGAGACAGTCTATGCACCCGACATTTAATCCTATTGGTTTTCTTCAATCCTTGAATAATTGGGTGGATCGTAGACTTGTAGTTGGAGGATTCTTCAGGGAGGTCATTAAGTTGGCATTGCTAACAACCGGTGCTTTCGCCACAATTTTGGGATTCGAATTCAGCGGCGACTAGAGCCCACGCGACTTCGTCGACCTTGTCTCCACTTCCCAGAATTTTGTTATTAGCAGTTGGTTTCGATACACTAAGTTTCCCAATTTGAGTTGACCAACTATGGCCCGAGAGGTCAATCTTTGTTTGAAAAAGTCCTTTATTAGTGCCTAAACTTTACAAGTCACCAGCTTGTATTTTTTTGTATGATAGAAGGAAAGTCCTGCTCTCGATTTTCTATTGCAAAATTCCGCCATTGAGCAAAGTTATGCATCATTAAAAGTTGGCCAAATAAAGATGGGATACCCTCTGCGGGTCCGGTGGTTTAGTTGCATGTGTAAGTACAGTCTTTGCGGTCTAGGTCCAGGTCCCCAATGAAAGAAATTGTCCTGGTGGAAATGGGTCCTTTTTTAGGTCCCATCTGACGGGCCTGATTTCAAATTTAGCTCCCGATTCATTTAATCTTCTTAGAGTTATGAGTTTGCATTAGCGTGTGAGACGCGATAATCCATTGCGTAATGCATAATTTAGCTTCAGTTAATCCCGTCTTGGTTAAGTAGAGTACATTTAACTCAGCTTTGATCGACTAGATCGGATTTCTATTATCCTATGTGTGTAATTTCTAAATTCACTCACTTTATGCTCAGTTTAGGTCATTATTCCCTATTTCATAATGTAGGACGCAGGACCTGAGTAAGTCTGGGTATTTGGGACCAACATTGCCAGGTTAGGGACCTGGTGTCGCTCCCCGCGATTTGGGACCCCATATCATTCCCTGTTTCATAGTCCCACGCAAAAAACGCGTTACTCATGAACGCGTGGGCCAATTCGAGGATACTGTGAAATCGCATAATTATACTGAAGCAATTCCGATCGTACCTTCTATCTTGGATATACGATGGCCTTAGCAGGCGACAACCTTGGCTAAAATAACGTTGAGAAAAGCGCCCTCAACGATAGAAACCAGAGTAATCTTCCCGTCAACATATTTATTTCCTGAATTTAATGATAGTGGCTTTTTAAATGAATGAATGACATGAATGAATGAATCTTAAATTTTGGTAGTGGCTGTATCCTATTCGCTGGTTCCGGGGGATTTAGTTTATGGACAGATCGTAAATATACACTGAAACCAGATGTGGAACTATCAATTGCTTTCTTGACCTTGAAAATTTTGCATGCAGTGGTTGCATTAGAATATTTCCTAAATGTATGTTAAATACTTTCAAATTACATGTACATGCATGTTCCACGGAGTCCGCCATTTCCTGATGCAATGCGGTAGGCAGGCACGTATTTACCACTTACTTATCGGTAATTATGATGAACATGAGTTGTATTAAATGACACCTTGTAGTAAAGGAAAACTTTATAGGTTTCGAGGTGTCATATTTTCAGTACGAAACTGTTGTTTTCATACATTTGATTCGATATTGCAATCTCGTTACCAGTGCTACCATTTCGATGCTTTCACCACTAGTGACATGTACTCCCCTATTGGTGCCCACATAGAAATCAAAACTTCGCAGGCTTGTAACTCGCATTAACCCTGGAGTTCCGCACCCAGGATTTTGGAATTATTGATTACCCTAGGCGATGTTCCCCTCTGAAATCTATGAAGTGTCAAATCTGTGCTAGGGGCCCAAATTTACATGCCTATTAAAGCAGCGTACTGTAGGGATACAGCGTAATGGGAGTCTAGGTAACTTCAATGCTGACCGGAGTCATCCAAATTTCTTGGGCATTCCAACTTCCTTCACTGTCCATGTGCCTCAATCTTTGTGGTCGTAATTTTTTGTACAAACTCCAAGGAAACCTTCGTCTTAGAATGGGGTATGGGCTGAAATGTTTCGGGATTTAAGAACAGGTCAACCGTTCGTGTGTTTCAAACTTCGATAACCAAGATATCCTTGAAGACTATCGGGTGTAGTTCACCGCGTAGTGTTTATGCAACCGCAGCAACTACCCTGGTTCATAATAATTGTCAGCGAAGTAGTTACAGCAACAAACGATCACCCAAAGTTTACTAAAAGCGGCTGAAAAGCGATGTGAATATTTTTGGAAAACTTTTCACATGTTTCCGTTATAAACCCACTTTTTACCAAAGCTAGATTCAATATCCAAGACGGTAGGATAACAGGAACCGACTAGTTTTTGCAGCCTTAACTATTGCGAATACCATTGATATGGTGCGATTAACACATTGTTAAAGTACACGATTGATATGATCGGTGTTGAAGCACATCTTCTGAGAGCCATTACTATAGAATCATGGAATATGAGATATTATTTAAAGGGCTAACTGTGATCACAATAGGGTCGTAATAATTCATAGAGGTGCAGTTTTGCAGATGTGCAAATTATAATTTCAAAAAAATTTTTGAAGATCTCAGTAGTAGATTCGACGACAAAGTTTCGACTCTACATACTAATCAGTTTGGGATAGCGATATCGGTAGCGGCACCGAATCCTACAAATTGGTTATTTTTGAATACCGGTATTAGCCACACCCAAGTTATTATTGTTTGCCAAAACCCTTAAAGCGAGTGTTCACATATCGATATCAAGGAGGGGGCATGAAGTATGTTGTACCCAGATTCGACGTTTACGAAATTTGGTAATATATTTTGTTCTGGAAAAACTTGGGGCACATGAAGTGGGCCGTCCTCGTGGACGGCCTTATTGTGACTGTTTGCCCAGCACCCCGGTTGCTCTTTTTTTCAAATTATTTTGTATAAGTACGTATATTCTTGAACTCCAAGGACTTGTATATCATAGGTACTGATTATACTGATTTTACCTTTTAATAGATATGAATGGTGCATAATTAGTGGGGGTCGCAGGCTGACCCTAAATTTGTTCTAGAGGGGCTTCCGCGTTATCAATTTTAACTTTGACTAGTGTATACAACAAAGGAGAAGCGGTCACGGTGCTTACTTTGTAAAAGATTTGGCTTCGACCTTTGACTCTGTCAAGAATAGACACGCCAAGGAGGTAGAATTAAATTAAATAAAACTCAAATAGTGTAACTATTTTTTACCTGGAAATCGCAACTCGCAATTGCATCAAAATTCTGAGTTGATCTGGGCCACGTCAAATGTCAGGCACTCGAGGGTGAAATTCCATAAGAAATCTCGTGAGAACATTTGCTTTTGGGTGGGATGAACGGTTTGAGAATAAACCTTCTAGCTGAACTATGATCTCTTGTTGTGACCTGAGGTCAAGGTTTGATTGACATAACAATAAGCTTATGAAGTATTGTTATGTAATGAAGTATTACTCTTTTTCTAGCTTTCTTTTGGTATATGACACGGAATGGTGGGCCAAGCGGTTTGAGTTTACCCGGAAGCGGGAATCGCAATTGGTCCAACAGGCTTGGTTTTTGACCTCGGATTTTTAACTCATGCCAAACTTGAGCGATTTAGAAGTCATGGTTAGTGTTATAGGGTAAAAATGCATGAGGTTTCTTATTAATTTCTTTGGCTTTCGAAGGTTGCATAGCATATGATAGTGTGTCCAGTGGTTCTCGAGTTTACCATGCGCAAAAAATCGCCAACTGCGCCTATTTAACAACGATGATTTAAAATGCTACCTTTATTAAGAATCAAAGTAGCACCCTTTCTAGCACATTTTCTTACATTCAACTTACTCTTGGGTCAAATTTGAGTCTAAAAGTTTTATGAATTGTAGTTTTGACCACATCTAAACCACTTAAATGCAATAACTTGGTGCCAATCGGACTCTGCATTATTAAAATTTGAGCATGAAGAAAGTTCCGAACTATTATTGCCGCTTACATTGATTTTAGCTAATTTTTAAATTTTTTCCTGATGTCAAAAAAATATTGAAATACCTGATTCATGACGACGGTGCTGAAGTTAGTCCTTCCTATGTTTCATAAACTTAATAATAGACCGAGAAAGCGGTGAACCTTTTGTATCAGAGATCTGCAGAGATATGAGAGGACCGTTGGCCAAGGAAAGTTGTAGCATGCGAACAGCATGGAAATCGAAATGATTGAGTAGACCGTGGTTGCATATCACACTAAAGGAGGCGCTGTTCATGTATATCTCCATTCCTTTGAACCAGCTGCACAAATCCAACGCCTCCTCACGTATTGGAGAGAACATGCTTCAATAATACAGGGAATGAGGCATTGGCGAATCAAATAAACGTATAGCTGTATCACACTTTTGATAAAAGGGTTTGCACACTTGCATAAAAGTCGCATTTTGAATGCTATCTTAACTTGATAGTTTCGTCCTATCTGTGAGTTATTTTTTCTAAGAACCTGTTTCGAAGAGCCAAACAAGCGCATTAACTAATTATTTGAAAACATTTATCTATGGATGGCATTGTTAAGGCTAGCGCCAGATGTTTCGGGTGTAGGCCGAACAAAAGTACCTCATTAATCCTTTGGCATATATGTCATCGCAACTCTAAATTATAGTACTTTTTTGAGGTTTCCTGCCACTAACTGAAACATTGATATAATCCTTAACACCCGTACAATGTGGGTTCAGTACCCGGTTTTACTCTACCTGTAAAATTCGTACTATAATACCCTAACCGAAACAATTACCCTACCTTTCTGGACTCCCCAATACAGATAATTTATAGAAACTTGCTACACTAATACTAAAATAGGCAAAGTTTCGAATTTTTATCTACCATGATGAAGCCTTGACGTTGGTGGACAAGACTCTCACCCTAAACACTTCTCCTATTGGGGGAACATTTACTTCAAGGCCATAACTTATTGTATGGAAAAAAATGTTTCATTTCGTTTGCTGGAGTTATTAGTGAATGTTCACGTGTAGTGTTTTTTTGAAGCAAATTTTGTAGCGGAATAATAAATATCGACGAAAACCAGCTAAACTGCTTAAATCTTAAATCTAAAAATTTAAAATATCTTAAAATTCGTAGTTATTTTATCTTATTCTTAAATCCTCAATCTAATTCTTAATTCTTAAATCCTAAATCTAATTCTTAATTCTTAAATCCTAAATCTAATTCTTAATTCCTAAATCCTAAATCTAATTCTTAATTCTTAAATCCTAAATCTAATTCTTAATTCTTAAATCCTAAATCTAATTCTTAAATTAAATTCGTAGTTATTTAATCTTATTCTTAAATCATAAATCTAATTCTTAATTCTTAAATCCTAAATCTAATTTCTTGATTATTTAATCTAATTCTTAAATCCTAAATCTAATTCTTAGTTATTTAATCTAATTCTTAAATCCTAAATCTAATTCTTAGTTATTTATTATGATTCTTAAATCTTACAATTGCAGATAATGCTCATACTTACGAGCAAGACTTGTCAAGTGTTTACGAAATATGAGCATGGCATTAGTTCCATCTGCAATAGTACGCTGGGAATCTGCTAACCAACACGTAGAATTAAGCGCAAGGGCCCAAACCGTTCGCTTCATCCGGAAAATCAAACATATGAACGCCAATAGATACTCATTTATCGTATATCACCGGCTACTCCAGATGGACCAACAATCACCATCTACAGACTACAACTGGTATCCACAAGTGCGATTGGGACTGGCACCATTTGGCCTGGATGGACTGCTAACAGCACGCCCGGAGGACTTTGACAAGTACATGCAGAGCAGCATCAAGATCATAGAAGCACACTTCCAGAACCACGATGACTACACCCTCCGCAATACTCCCCAGTACCCGCAGTATGTCACTATCTTCACCCCAGCGGAGACGATCTTCCAGAACCACGATGACTACACCCTCCGCAATACTCCCCAGTACCCACAGTATATCACTATCTTCACCCCAGCGGAGACGAATATGCGACAAAAGCGTGAACAAGAAAGGAAGGAACTCCAGAAAGAACCAGAAAAAGGCCGCTGGCCCTATATCCCGTGGTACCTCCGCGAATCATTTAGCCAACAACATAAAAAACTAATTGCTCAACTTCGGCAGGGGTCGCTATATTTCCGTATTAATTGCGAAACATTGAGCGTACCCCCCCCCAGAGGACAATATCCCGTGCAGAATCTGTAATACCGACAAGTTTCTCAGTTTACAGCACGTCCTTGTGGAATGTCCGGTTACAGCGTTGGTGACGCAGTCACTGCAAGCAGCCGGATGGGATACCTCCAACCTTGCACATTCCATGGCCATCAGATGGGAAAATCCAGAGCAAGTTCTTAACCTCCTCATGCAAACGCTCCGACTTCGACAGAACCTCCTCCAACTGATGACAGTTGACTGACCACACTCTCCCGACCACCACCTTCACTGCTGTCCAATCCAAGGCGAACTCACCACCTAACGAGACCATCTGGAGACGACCGAACCTTACTTAGGGACTGTACATCCCGTCTTATTTGCCAAAGCTCAATAGAGGCACCTGCGTCCACCTCTATAAAACAAGGACGCCCTTTGTGGTAAAGACCGTTCTCGCAATATTTGAACATACGGCATCTTAATTTTGTGATCTTCCCTAGCAACACGATGTTGATCGTCACCCTTATGACCTTGCTGAGTCTTGGATCCTCAGCAGCCGCTGGCATATGATAAGCCATTCTCAACCGCCAGATGCTTACGGCGATCGCCGCTTCGGTGGGCATTGATGTCGCTGTTGACTCGTGGCGAGGTGTGGATACTGATGCAATGTTCTCCAAACTGGAAGCAAGGCTACAAGCAAGGGCGCAGACGGAGATGGCCCTCGCACTCCGAGAACTTCGAGAGACAGACAACCTACAGGGACATCCCGACTTCTGGAAGGCGTATGGGGGACTCATAGTGATGGGACTCTGCATCATATCTCTCGCCTCCTACATATACAATTTGAGACAGATGACCAACCTAGCGAGGACTATGGATGGTGGACGAGAACGAGATTTATAAAGCTGCATTGTGAATAATAAAGATGTTAAAGGACTCGGAACCCATTTTCTCATTTACTGATTATTTTTATTTCATGTATTTGATCCTATTAAGAATGCCATGGACCACTGGTCCTAAGGGCGTTGTAATAAATCAAATCAAATCAATTAGTTCCATCGCATTTCGCAGTGTCTGAAACCTAGGAAAAGGTCTAAATTTCTTGCACATGGGGCTCCAGTAGCCCGAGAAAAATTCACTAAAAGTCATAACCTACAACGCGCACACTGAAAAAACGACTGATGGGAACACTTACTGATTTCACATTGCTGGACCTCAAAACTAAAGCAGAAGTTTTTAGAATTATCAAAGATTTTGGAAATGTTACAAAGGGGACCCTTAGGAGACGAAAAAATCCCATTTTATTTCCTATAAGAAAATCCCAGTTTTCGATTTCGGTGAAAAATTTTAAATTTTATTGAACTTGATGAATTTCATAACGTGAAATGCGCGCCGTGGTAATAAGATTTATGCACTCATCATTACAGTTCCTTCAACACACATACGCTCTTTACACTTGTAATGCACGTAACTAACAATACGTACATACTACCATCAACATTATACCACCATGTACCCACGTTTAATAACCGATTCAGTCGCATTTACTCACAACCTACAGTTTACACGTATAGTACGTCCAAACACAATGCTCCGTGAGCTCCGTACTTGCATACATACCAAGACCAGCCAATACGATCATTAGTATTTGATCTCATAACTAAGACAACCACATCATTAGTTCGCAGTTTATTTTTCATCCTGGATCAAGTTCTTCCAACGGCAAATTCCAAGTGGATCGAACTGAAGCAGGAATGAGTGATCTACAGCTTCAGTGCATAAATTTTAGCCAGTCAGAGCTTCTCCACCTTTTCTTTCACGTTAAGCGTAAGCCATAAAATTGGGCTGAGGAAGGATTAAGAAACTCACCGGGGACTTAAGAGAGGGGCTGCTCATTACAAATCGTGAATCGTGAAATTTTAAGTGTTTGTTGGAACAGCATGACAGTATGATTGACGAACCATCGCACAATTGTGCTGTGGATGTGAGATAATGTATTGAGATTGAGAATGCGTTTAATAAAATGGTCTGAGAAGGTTCTGTGAGAATGATCTGGAGTAAAGATTGGTTGTTAGCGACTCGAATGCCTTAGAAAGAGTGAGGGCTTTATTTTCAGTTTTCGTATAGTAAACTTTAACAACAGGATAGTGACGGGATGAGCTCCGGAGGAGCGACAAATATTGTTGGATAAGACTTGACCTTATTGGGAAATAAAAATAGGAAGAGAGAGCTTCGGGAATGAGCTTTGAGAAACAAAAATAGGAGGAGAGCGCTTCGGAGAAGCTATGGATGTTATAATTTCGTAAGGAATTAGAATGGAGAAGAGGAAAGGATGGGTGAGAAATGAGGTCACATTTTTATTACTTTGTTTTGACTTGAGAACTGGGGAAGTTCGGTATGAAGGTTGAGGAAAGCGGATGGAGTAAACAGGGCAACAAAAATAGAGAGGGACCGAAGGGACTGAGCCTTGGGCAAGTGACCTGTAACAGTGGAAAGGTTGGAATCTTACCCAAAAGGTTGCCCTGATGATTTATTGTGGAGCATCTCGAGCAAACCCTTCCGTCTGGAGTTTGCGGAAGCAACCCTGTTCTGCAAGACTTAGCAGGCAGGCAAGCTTTGTCCCAGCTGTATAAGATACAGTATGACCTCGTTTATCCGGCCCCGCTTTAATACGGCCACTCTTTAATACGATCATAAATTTCCGGCCCGATGAGTCCAAGTACATGTTAAACTAACCCCTCAATGCGGTCACTCGTTAATGCGGTCAAAAATTCCTGGTTCCGAGAGGGCCGGATTAACGAGATTCTACTGTACATACTTTCTGAAGGATTTTGAGAGGGGTAAATGTTCTGTGAAGCCTCTCATAATTCCTTTTAATTAGGGGTTTGCATGCATATAATGTTGGCGTACATCTCGTTTCATGTCATGAGCACAGGCGCAGGCATTATGTTGTGAACTCAGAGTAATCTTAGAGGTCCCCTAGCCACTGCGAGCCTATTCGCTTGTGTACGTGTGTATTTGTGAGTATTTTTGTCGATGAGCACGTGTACGTTTAAGTACGTGTATGTGTGCGCATGCGGTAGTCTGTTTTATCTGTGAATGTACGCTTACTGGTGTGAGTATTTTTGCATGCATGCATGCACTTGTTTGTTTGTAGTTGTATGCACATGTTTGCGTGTGTATTTATGTGTACATGATTTCGTTCGTACGGGCACGTGTGCGTTAGTGTGTCAATAAGAAGTTTATTTGTAGAGCCAACTGAACCAGGTTTGTCATTAGCACTACCTTCTTCAATTTTCTAAACTTTTACCAAACTTTTTCTATCTTCTTTTCTCCGTCTTTCCGTCTTACTTCATAGTTTCGCTAGAACGGAGTGGAGTGTTGAGTCGGTTTCAATAAGTGGTGGCAAAGAAGTCGAAGGCAAGCGGCAAATAGGATGCAATATGGAATCCAGTAGTCGGAGCACGCACAACCCTGCTTAGAGGAGCACCTGCCTCGTGGCCGAAAATAGCACGCTTTGGCCTCGAGTAGAAAGTTTCGAAGCTCCGCTTGTAAAGCCAATTTAGGCTGAAGCTATAACCCCTGACCACTTTCGTCGGATGCTTGTGCCGGTTCTTCTGAAGTCAATACCGACATTGCATTGCCGAGGAATTAGAATTCTATAAAAATTCCTCTGTCAGCTCTCCGATTTACCTTTGCCCTCATCAGACCCACATTTGGCTTGCTTAACCCCCACTTGCAAACAGTTCCTTCCCCGAATACAATTTCACTACTTTCAGTGTACTTTTCCCAGAACAACTACAGATAAGAAAGATTGCACCACTCCATTCGTCCACAAGTACTGCCGGCCGTTCTACTCGACTACATTCCTCCAGTCACATGTTCTTACGCGCAATGTTTGGCGTATTTCACCCGTAAATCAGTTTAAATCGAAACCTTAAACTTTTCCCAAACATCGAAAACGCAAGGCTCTACAAGTTCCCATCAGGAGCCACTGTTTGAGGAGCGGAAGATAAACTTATAGAGATGACATGGAGTAGAGTGACATAGGTGGAGTTTAAGTTTAATCAAAATAATTCATTGCCAAGAAGCCTGTCGGAAATGAGTGTCTAATATTAGCATTGAAATTCTGCTTTTCAATGACTTGGAACGTGACTCATCCTCCCAGCCCACTGGGACGTGCCTTTCGCTAGGCTATTTTCGCTACGGTAGCGGTAGCGATAAAATCGCTATTCGCTAGAAAATTCTGGCACCGAATTAAATTAGCTACCGCTACAATACTCTGCGAAAACCGCTACCACCGCCGGTAGCGAATTTTTAAAATCGTATTCTCGGGATGCTGTTCGACGGAGCGGATCAATTTTGAATTTCCGGGCGCTAGGCTTGGTTTTCCTTCTTA
>WJFA01002743.1:0-14850 GCA_009870155.1 Pseudobourletiella spinata | reverse complement strand
CTCTACCGAGCGAAACAGCGAAAAGCAGACGAGCCAGACGGAGAATACTAATGTCGGGACGACCCTGGGTCAATCAACTACCTCCCGCCGAGGCTACGGCCGGGACTCCACCTTCCGCAAGTCCATCTCGGACGGTGTGAGCCAGAATGCCCAGCAATCCCGGAATACGGACCGGGGCACCAGCAGCAGTCACTCCACCGGTGGGTCCGGCTCCAAACGACTCCTCCAGCTCAAGGGCCGCTCGACGACGGCGACGGACGGTTCCACGAGAGAGGACGCCGAAGGCACCACCTCGTCCACAACCATCAACAAGTCCACGAGCCGCACAGCCGGCGGCACGACGTCCCAGTGTAATAGCCGGCGGAACTCGGACACGGTCAGCACGTCCGTGTCAGCCTCCGCAGGGTTTGGCGCCTTCGGCTTCTCCGCCTCCGTCTCAGCCACTGCCGGGACCGAGTCCACGACGGAGACCTCCTCCGAAAACTGCAAGACGAGTTCGAACAGTGAGACTCAAGACTATTCCCAAGGATCCACCAATAGCAGGGATCGGAGGGTCAGCGTCGGAACCCAGCGGACGGACCAGAAGCACGAGGAGGATAGGACCGAGCTGGAGTACCATTTGACGGAGCAGTGGGGGCGGGAGAGCGGGTCCAGTTTTTCCCAGAGTCAGGGGGAGCTAAGGGCCCATGAGAAGCGGCAAGACACCACTTTGGACAACTCAGCCACGGACCGGGTCGACGTGGCGGAGGAGGAGGGTCAACAGTTGTCCAGGGAGCGGTCAATTCAAATTGGAGCTCAGGTGAGCCGGGCAGAGTCGCAATAGTTCAATCCCAGACTCCGATGATAAATTATAAAAATTACTATGTGGCATTCAGGAAATGTTTCAGTCCCGCTTCACCAGCGGCGACTCGTCCGGGCGGACGTGGCAAGACTCCGACTCGCGCATGTGGCGCGAGGAGTGGGAAACCACGGAGGAGGTGAGCTGCGAGGGGGAGTCCAAGTGCGAGCTCATCCAGACGGTGGGTGAGTGCGGAGCGGTGCTGGTGCGGACCAAGGTGAGCTACATCCTCCACACAGATCTGGAGATGATGACGCCTGCACTCACCACCGCAGCGCCTGTCGTCGCTCAAGATGACAACGAGATCTTCAAAATCTCCCACCCGGGAGAATATTGGATTGTGGCCCGGAACGTCTCCGTCTGGCCACCCAGTATGAGATGGGCGGAGCCCCGGAGATGCTCACGTGAGTCTGTCGTTGTGGGGGATCGGAGGAAAGTGGTGTTGGTGGGCTGGTGGCCAGTCGTCACCGGGATTGAACTCCTCTGCTCTGCCACGGACCGCAACGGCTACGTCACCCCTGCACGGCGCATTGAGAGCCAGAGTGGGCCCAAAGGATCATGGACGAAATGGGTAACATTAGCTACAACTATTCAAAGCCTTCCTGCCGTTAGGAACAGCATGGGCAGTAACAGCTTCAGTGAAATGGGCTATGGGGAAAATACATCATTTGTTACGTCCCGTAGGAGGAACATCCGGACACGTGGGCCATCGGCTACCGGTACTTCAGAGGAGTGGATGTCAAAGGAAGAGGTTTCGGCGGTCGCTACGAATTTATTTATCAGGGAGTCCCACCGAAGTCGTCACCACAACAGAATGTGACCGAATTGACGCTGAAGCAAGTCCTCTGCCCAGAGAACCATGCCGTTTGCGGCGTTCAAACCATGTTGGATAGCTATGGCAAGGGTACGCTCGAGTTTCAGAGTTTAAAATTTTCAGACTTGACAAGAATATATACGTTTTTACATGTTGTCACCATCCAAATGCTACGGAGGGTTTGGAATAGCTTTAAGCTGTTGAACCGTACCTCGTCACCAGAGTAAAATGATTTACGATGCGCGATCGATCCCCAAAATTCCAGTCCAAAAATCTTAAGCTAATAAAAAAACATGCTGCAAACTACATTTCATATTGTTTGCATTAGCTATAATTTAATTAATAATAATAATAATTGCAGGGCTCTTGACCAACATCGGACTTCGATGCTGTCCGCACTGCGTCCCCGAGGAGCACTTTCGAAACGTCGCTGTCTGGGAGAATGCGCTTCCCACAGCGACGAATAAACAGATTCAGGCGGTGGTCGGGACACGGAATGACACGGCGGCGGATCGCACCCAGTCCACCTCAACCGACACGTCCGCCACCTTGGACAGTATCCTCAAGGGCTTCTCCAACAGGATTGGCAACTCGAGCCGCTC
Source organism: Pseudobourletiella spinata (assembly GCA_009870155.1). Lineage (NCBI taxonomy): Eukaryota > Metazoa > Arthropoda > Collembola > Symphypleona > Bourletiellidae > Pseudobourletiella > Pseudobourletiella spinata. The sequence continues at coordinate 12,596 of WJFA01002743.1, read as the reverse complement.
CGGCTTCGACTGGCGCAACACAAAAAGTTCGGAGTTGCGGAGGGAGCAGACGACGACGATCGACTTCCAGTGCCCGCCCCGGAGTACCTGTGCCTACAAGCAGCTCGTGGGCTACTGCGGGGACTTGGAAGTGCCCGTGAACCACTTCAGGCTCGTGGCAGTGCAGGAGGAGGAGCCCGTGTGGGATGTGGGCCCCGTGGACACGGCCCTCCGCCTCAGGACGCACGACTCCCCGCTGGAGGTGATGGGCGGGCACATTTTCCTCAGTTTCACCCTCGTGGATGACGGCAGCGTGGAGGTGGGGGAGAACTGGGAGCCGCTCCAGCACTGTCCCTTGGGCTCCGTGGTCACCTCCGTGAGGATCCGGGCCGAGGATCAGTTCCGCCTGTCCGGTGTCGCCCTCCGCTGCTCCGGCCTCCAGTCCAAGTGGGTGGGTGATGGCTATGACATGGTCAAGGACATCAAAATGGAGGCTCGAGATGGGCAGGGCGAATGGGATGACTGGTCCACCCGAGAGGAGATATTCGGTGAGACGCCGGTTGTGGGCTTCTACGTGGACTGGCTGCAGAGGGAAGGGATGGAGTCCCTGGATTATTTCTACGGTCCAGTCTACGAGCGGGAGGATTCGTACCATCAGATCTCTCTGACCTGTCCCAAGGATTATCAGGTGTGCGGGATGGAAGCCAAGTTGGACTCTGCCCAGAGTAAGCTAGCTAGCTGTAAAACTTGAGCAGTGGTGGACACTCATGGATGTATATGTAGAGATGACCTTTGACCCAGACTCTCCATTATTCCAGCTTTCATAACCCATCTGAGGCTCCAGTGCTGCATCCACTGCGTCCCGACTGAGAAGTGGACGACGGTGGACTCCCTGAGGAACACGGACGTGGACGACATTTCCAAGGAAGTGAAGTTCCTCTCGGGAATCCAGGATTTCCACACGCCGACGGTGCGGAAGCAGTTCAATTTGACCCAGGAAGTCCTCCTGGATGGCTCCGTGTTGAAGGCTCTGTTTGAGGCACGGCTGACGTCGGAATTTTCCGACGAGGTTGAGTTCAACTGGGCGGGCACCACAGAGTCCTTCTGGAAGGAAAAGACGGAGAGGACGGTGAAGTACACGTGCAGAGCCAACAAGCTCTGCCGCCTCCGACAGCTCGTCGGGGTTTGTGGCCCGCTGGAAGTGCTCACCCCCCACTACGACATTCAGTCCAAAGACTTGACGAGTCTGCGGTCCAGGCCGCGGGCCGCGTAACCAGTGCTGGCGTATCCAGTTCTGTAGCTTGCCAAGTGGTGCACCTGGAAAAGTTAACTTGCGGGTATTTTAAAAACGAATACGGCGCGTGTGCCAAGTCCAGTGAATCCCATTTGAAATTGAAGCCTGGAGTAAGCTTGCTTCACTGTACAAGAACATTTTAGCAGTAGTAAAGCACAGATTACAGATTATGCTAATCTTAATCTGTATTCTGTGCTAGATTTTGAAAATAGTAATCTGTAATCTGGTCATCTCCGTAAAATTTTATAGAACGTAATCTGTAATCTGTTAATCTCACATAAACTTCGATGGAACAATAATCTATAATCTAAACACAGTTTTAAAAGCGTAATCAGTTTTTCCAACGGATTACAGATTATTTTCATGCGAATACTCCTGTGGGATTCAGCATTTACCTTATTTCATTCTAAAAGGCGTCCAGCAGCAACATGGAAGACAAATAATCCTATGCCTACACATTGCACAAGCGCAAGCATGCTAAATACTGCTCCACTGAACATCATTTGCCGTTGGGACTTTCGATTAGAACATCAAGCGCGCTTCAAGCTGTATATATGGATGGTGTCTAAGCTATAGGAAGTGTACATTGAGCTGTGAGTCATAGTAATTGAGTTACCAGCTGATATGTTCTTTTGAACGTTGAGATTAATAATCAGGAATCTAATTTGGCAGTAATATGATTACCTGGGTCGGTAATCCGCCCAACCCTTAACTGCCGGGTATCACTCGCTTCTAATTATGAGTTCAGATTTAATTTATTAATATTTGTACGAGTCTTGAAGTTTGAAATAAACGAATGATAAATTCATTTGTACTTATTTTTTGAACCGCAACTTTTTGTTTAATCTGTAATGTACATGGTAATCTGATGAAAATAATCTGTAATCTGAAAGAAAATTTTATGAATAATCTGTAATCTATAATCTGGGAAAAAATTCAATTCAAACTTTTCAAATTTGGGAAAGTGAGTATTTAGGGCAGTCAAAGTTGGGGCATCCCCCCCGCCTTGAAATTAGCCGGGAAGACTCCCCTCCGAGAAAAGTTGGGGTTTTCCTCTAAGCAACGGTCGCTTTCGACTAACTGTCTTTCGGTAAAATGACGTTACGACAAAGTGGAGTTTCGCGCAACTGTCGACCTTGCTTGGTTCCGTAAAGTGACGTTCGATAAACGATCCTTCGATATTCTGGATATGAGGAAAATGGATGCATAATGCCGTGAAGTATAATCAAAATTTTTCATTTGGCGTAGCAATTTTTGCGTTAATGCGGTCACGTTCTCGATATTCAAAAATGGAAGCTCCCTGTGAGATTTAACCTGCAATTTTTGGTGAAGACGTAATCCACCTTTTGATGCCGTTAGCTGCCAAGCCAAGCCTGAATTTTCGCAAGTGGATGTTTTTCAGTACTAAATACACTTGGGTGACCTCTGAAACGCGCATGCTCACCAACATTTTACACGGTGACATGTGGGTGGGGCGCTGGTTAGCTCTGTTAGAAGCCCACTTTGGATTTAAGGTAGCAGCTTTAATGATAAACTTTGATTTGGAACGGACCTGATTTACAACGGTGTCCGCCCGCCACAGTGGTCTCGGCAATTAAATCTGACTGCCGCATCACTTGGTTTGATGTAGTCAGGCGCACCACAGCTGCCTCAAGAACAAATTTTCTTGATTCTGAACATATTGATCCACGAAGCCCTAAGTTCAGTACCACCACCAAAAAGAGTGATTGGTTGATCAAAATAGCATAAATGGCAGTCAAAATAACGCGCATAGCAAGTTGGCACGCCCTACTGTTGACACTGTCGCGGCTTCTCTTTTCGAAACTGTGCGGCCTTCCACGGCTTTTACACGCATCTTCATAACAAAATCGTGAGCGTGACCAAAGCCCGCGCAGTAAAATCTTTTGAACGAAAGTCAACTTCGCCGGGCGCAGTTGACTTTCGTTCAAAAGATTTGTATCGTTTCATCCCTATTCGGTTACCTTTCCGAAATGCCTTGGAAATGCATACCAAACTGTAATTACATTATTTGTCGACATTTTACATCATAAAACTTTTCTTAATGTAAGAATTTTGAAATGGAAATATAGAAAATATGAATTGTAGTTTGAAATGGAAAATTATTTCCCACGCCACCACAATCCTTGAAGAGATTCCTTTCAGAAGCCTGACGCCTGTGCTGTGCCAGTCGAAGTTGGCACTTCGCATGGCACTGACACTGCTGCCTTCGGCTCGGAAATTCCTACGCCCACTTTTGTGCTCCACAGCAAACATAAACGCGCCGACCACACTTTTTTTTGTAATTTGATTTCAAAATGGAACTTCTCCTTCTTATTCTATGCGGCTACTTCATCCCATCATATGCGCAGAATCCGTAAATGATATTCCACAAAACCAACATGAGAATCTGTATATTTTCAAATTTTCAAAATTTATTCCAACTCAACACAGGGATCGACTGTATAAACTGGAGCTGCAAACGGAGGATCAGGTCAAAAAACTGATCAATCAAGAGGATGCCGGGGTTGTGGACTTGCTGTCTCGACCGGTTTTGGGAGGCTCAGCACTCGTCCGAGTTGTAGGCGCCAGTTCGTCCAAATTTGAAACCTTTCTACAAGAATCCAAAGTTGGCAATTCCGTCGAAATGGAGGGCCTCTCAGCGTAAATACCCAAATATGCTTCTTGTCTTCCAAATTCAAAACAATAAATGTCGTAATCTATAATGATGATTCAAATTCAAGCGCGAAAACTAATGAGCGGAAACAGCCGTTGCCATTGGGTCAAATGTCGTGGGATGCTTACTACACAGTTGATGGGGTGCAGTAGTACAAAATGATTCAATTTTCCCGCGCCAAAATCAATGGCCATGAATAAATCAATAGCATCGATGATTGCAAATAAATAAACCTCGTACAGATTTACGCCTGGATTGACAATGTTGCCACCAAATATTCCAACATGGTGACAGTTAAGGAAATCGGACGGACTCACGAGAAAAATCCAATCCGTGCCGTCACCATTACCCATCCCAATTGGAACAAGAAACATTCCACGCTGGTGGACTGTCGTAAAATCCAATAATTTTATACCGTTTGTAAATATTTCGTGGAATTAATTCCCATTATTCAATAAGTGATTCACGCTCGGGAAATGATTGCGGGAGCCCAGTGCACCTACATAATTAACGAACTCACTGCCCGGATGGACGAGTACTTGCCCTTGCTCGAGGATGTTCGATTTTTTATCATCCCGGTTTTGAACCCTGACGGTTACAAGCATGTCGAGACTGATCAGTGGTGGCGAAAAAATCGCCGACCCGTCCCTCCCTATGAAGGGACCGAGTGCATTGGGGTGGACTTGAACCGGAACTTCCCGTTCCACTGGGGAGGGGTGGGATCGGGCAGTATATCATGTGCGGGCAACTATCGCGGCGAATCCGCCTGTTCCGAGCTGGAATGTCAGCATCTCACCGCCTTTATAAAGGCCAACAAACCGGACACGTACTTCACACTCCACTGTTTCAGTCAGGTGAAAATGTTTCATAATTTTTGCTATTTTCTGGAATTTTAATACCGTAAAAAATAAATCACAATGCGAGCAGTAATAATTATAATGAAGGATGATAGAGAATTAAAAAAATTAATGAAAAATTGCAAATAAAATTAAAGTAATTAATATTGGAAAATAACTGCTATTATTTGTATTCAATGCATGTAAAAATGAATTTATTATTCCCTCAGCTGCTGCTGTCTCCATGGAGCTATGCCAACGTAACGCCTCCAGATCAGCCAGAGATTGTAAGTAGACTTTTTTGCATCATCATCGGCAGTTCCACGGAGCTGATGCGCATGGCGGGCGGTGCAGTTTTCCCTTTTATTTAACGACTTTTATTGATATTTCCAGGAAAAGCTAACGAATGCAATCTGCCATGCCATGGTTGAATTTCAGAATACCAGTTACACTTGCGGCATATCCGGACACATATTTCGTAATAACAATGAATTGAAACACCACCAATTTTTACTATTATGACTCCATGAATTTTCCTCGATGGTGTAAAAAGTCATAGTAAATTATTGTTCGTATTTTCCTCATTTATTCAGCTTCCATCGGCGGAGTTAGTGATGATTGGGCCAAGAGCGAGGGGGTCAAGTTTGTGTACACTATTGAACTCCCTCCCCTGGGTAATCCGCCGTGGCCCTGGATCAATGAGACCAAGAACCCATTTCACCTCCCGGAACGTTTGATACTACCCACGTGCAAGGAGACTTGGAATGGGATCCGAGTTGGCGCCTGGAGACGACATATCAACGGTACCGCTGTCTTCGGCGAGGATTCGGGATCAAGTCATATCGATGGTGGGATAACTGGCCCCTTTGAACTGGCTGTCACACTGACCCTGATGCTCAAATGGGCCGTGGGGAAAATCCTGAACCATAGTCTTAATTTTGCCTAAAAGCATTTGAAATATCCCCCAAAAATGTAATAATCCGCCGGTGAATAACGAGTAAACGAATGAATGCGGAAGTTAACATGAGTTTTACTTATTTATTACGTGGAGTAGCAATAAAATACAAGTATGATGACGACCTCTGCATTTAACGTCAATTTACAATATTTTAATGAACCTTAATTTATCTTTTGCTAGCTATATTGCAACATCTTTCAATGGTCTTTACACGAAATGAATACCAATGCTGCGGTACGTGGTTCGTTAACTAATGTATACATATTTGTCAGTCTCAGTATCATCCCGCTTCAAGTACCCCTTTTCAATGAGGCAGTCAATGGTGCGCTGAAATATAGCATTATGGAAGATTGTACAGGGGAACTATTTTGAATGTCACCTGCGCGCAAATAAATAATCATGCGCGATCGAGAGGTCATCCAAGGCTATTACCACCCCCGGAATCCTCGGTGTGGAAATTCAAATTTGGCCGAGTTACGAGCTCTCAAAGTTTTCATCATTGGATCCAAAGGGGGGAGTACGTGCTCACTTAAAAATCACATGTTAAATCCCATAAGGATTTTCCAGTTTGCAATTTCGATTTTCTCAAAATTCACTCGAAATTCAAAACTGGAAAATCCTTATGGGATTTAACATGTGATTTTTAAGTGAGCACGTACTCCCCCCTTTAATGGTTGATGCCGAGCTGGCGAAAAGTTTGAGTGCTTGTAATTCGGCCAAATTTGAATTTCCCCGACCAGGATTTTGGGATTATCAGTATAGTCTTGGATGAACTCTCGAACGCACAAGATCATTGATTTGTGTGCAGGTGATACGTAAAAAAGGTGCCTTGCCAGTTCAATTTGTAATAAACACATGGCATTGCGTTAACATGGAACATTTGCAATCAAATCTACCTTGATTTGAGACAGACTTGGCTTAAAACGGTGTCTGGCCGCCGCGATGGTCTCAGCAATCAAATCCGAGTGACGCATCACATGGTGAGACTTCATCAGCCGTACCACAACAGCCTGAAGGACAAATTTTCTTTGGTTCTGAACATCTTCATCCACAGGATCCTCAGTCCCACCACCAGTCTTCCCATCAGCTTTCACTGGGATGTTGATATCGTGTTTGAACTTGTTGCTCCTGTAACCTTCGTACAGACTGTAGCCACCTTCGGAGTTTTTGCATAGCAGCTTTGTCCTCTCCAAAATGGCTAATATCTGGAATTTTTTTAAAAAAATCTCATAATTTTCAAAGCTTCTAGTTGTAGCAAGCATTTGGTTTGCACATTTGGTAAGTACCTTCCCGAGAATATTCGAATCGATGAGCGTACTATCTTGTATTTCGTGAAAACTCCAAGTGAGTTTTTCATTGAACAGCAGGAGAATTGTCATTTGGTAGGTGGAGGCAATAAAGGTGTACTTTCGCGCCATCTTCGGTCCCGCGTTGTAGACGAGCTCGCCGTGGGATTTGTTGTGGTACCACATGAGCCGGCGACCCTCGTACTGTCGCCCGTAAAACTCACTGAATGCGTTCACGGCTGATACGAACTGCAAACAATTTTGGTTAATTTTGCTTTATCGAGGTCGCAATTTTTGTTTTTTTATTTGTGTGGATCTCAGAAACTTGCCGGAGGTGCCAAATTCAAAGGTGGGCTATCAGGTAGTTTGCAACTGCCGTTTTTGAAGACGTTAATTGCGAAATCGAAGAGAAGCGGCGGGGATTTTCCGTCTTGCAACGAGATTTTAAAGTTTTTTGAAGTTTCTTCTGAAATCCTGGCATCCTACTTGGTTGTAATTTACACGTTATTTTTGCCAGATTTTGAAAATTATTCATTTTACTGATAAATAAATCAATTGCTACTAAAAAACCATTCATTTTATGAATTCATAATTCATTTGCGGCTACAAATTGTTCATTTTAAAAATTAATGAATAATTTTTGCTTGTACATTTTGAAGACGTTAGAATAATTAGTTGATGTTTAAGTGACAACCTGCGTCAATTGGAAGGCTTTCATCGAAAAATCCTGACCGAATGCACTTTTCATCTCCGTGATCACCAGCGTTTCGTTCTCTTCACTCACCGAGGATTTGTGTATGAGTCGATTCAGGAGATTCCAGTTGTAATATTTCTCGAAAGAATCTTTACTCTCGGTGAATTTCAGGACCAGAAACTTGGAGAAATTCAGAAGCGAGCATGTTAGATGACGAAATTTTGAATTGACCGCAAATTTTGTGCATACCAGCTTGTTCAAAGCATCCGGGAAATGTTCCTGATCAATCGTTTGAGACTCAGCGGTGAGTATCGAGTTGGCGTAGCGAGCCAGCAGCTCTGGCGTCTTGTTTAAATTGTACTGATCTGGGCCAGTTCTGATAAAAGAAAATTTTGCAATGGAATTTAGCTCCCGCCTTGATAAATCCCACAATTATCTTCCACCTCATTACAACAAAAGCGGAAAAATTTGAAATGGAAAAATGGAGTTACTTTGTATGGTCATTTTGATTGACGAAAATCATGACGCCTTCGTCTAATGCCGTACGAAAGGCAACTTGATTGCTGAGGCAAGTTGATACAACGTTCTCATATTTGCGAAAAATTTGAACAATTGAATCTACGAATCGAATCGGCGCCAGTTTTCCTTCGATTTCCTAGACATCAAAATTCAATTTAAATAATTTTGGAGACGCTGCCTGACGACCTCGCGCATGCTGTTTTTTGAAGTATATATTTAAATTTTAATTTTGCCCCGCCATGTATTTTAGGTGTGCAATTAATTGCTAGTTGAAAGCCCACCTTGTTCGCAACGCCCTTGTGAAATGCAGTCAGCGAATCCAGGCCAGCTTTCACAACGTCATTTTTGAAGGCGCCGACGGCAGGGTCAAGGGAAAAGTCCTCGAGGCGGAGCAAAAGTCCGAAAATCCTCCGGAGAGTCTCCAAGTCATTTTGAGCAATGAGTTCCGACAAGGCAGATAGTAGAAGGGTCGAATGATGGCGAACAAACTCCTACATTACATGCGTCAAAAGTGGATTCAAATTTTGTTAAAATATTCCTGCTATTCCGACTTACACCGAGAAAGACACTGGATAACTTGGGAACTGTAGTGTTATGAAATAGGGATCCTGCCGCCGCCTCCTCGCGGCTCAAGTACTGCTCAACATCGAGAATGTAATTCGGAACGGATTTGCTCGCGACCCAGTTTTGAGCGCGGGACTGGTAGAAAATTTGAGACTGCTTCAAAAATGGCGCTTCAATTTCGTCTTCGTACAGTTCCAGATCGGGCTCGGTAACTTTCCGGCTTTTGGAACCAACCCTGGGATCCGCTTCGAAGCAATAAAGTCAACATCGTCAACGTTTGGCACGGCAGTTTTGCTGGTCCAAAAATACTAATTGAGCAGTAACGTACATATAATTATAAAGGATTCAACTGCCATCTTCGTAATGTTATCATCTGCTCGAAGTTCACTTCGGTTCATTTCAAGTCGCTTCAGAAGGGCCGCGGAGACCTTGATTAAATGAGTTGTGTCATTGATTGCGAACTAAAAACCTAAAAGCGGTGTAACTCCCAGCTTACGGCTTTGCTAAATTCGTCGAAGACCACCGAGCGCCACTGAGTCACACAGAATGTGTACACAGTCTCCGGTGGCTCCTGGGAAGTCCGATTTACAGATTGTACCCAGACTCTAAATCACACGGTGACAATAATTATTGCCAGGATACAAAAATGCATTGACCACTAACACAACGGACAATAAAAATATATTTTTTTACCACTAAAAACTTTAGGAATACTACAATCCTTGCGCACAGTGTGCCTCATGAACCTTGACCTACCTATTCATGTACGCGAAAATCCCATCGATTACGGAAACATGAGACTTGAACAGGGCAAACTTGTCAACGTAGAATTGAAGGAGCTCCTCGCCTTGCCGAAGTTTACCCTCCTAAAACGCAAAAAATGCAATTTAATTTGAAACTTCAAACATTCCGCTCTGTGACTACTACTTTTACAGCGGGAATTCTATTTTTTACACCTGGACGACGGATCGAAAGTTCCGCTTGAGGACAAGCTCCAGCCGAGCATAGATATCCTCAGCTGTGCAGCCGAGCAGAGATGAATCTCGTGGGGATGAGGGACAGCGCTTTTTTCGAACGCTCATGTCAACGAGATTTTCGTACACCTCGCTGCAGAATACCAATTAATTTCGAAAGTAATTTTGCACCTTGGAGTGTAGTATTGAGAGCGATTGACTCGTAATGTGGACATCTCAACGAAAAGTGACATTTCCATACGAGTAGAGCTCCATGTAGTCCTTTGTGGACGGTAGATGGTTGATGTCTCGGGTGAGTAACTCGGAGATTGCGGCGTCTAATTTTCGAAGAAACTCCGCCGGGCGGCGCTGTCGCTTCACTTCTTGTTGTCTAGTATTATTGTTATTATTATTAATGTTATGGTCAAGATCTGCGAAGTCCGACTTCCGTTTCCTTCCCCGCTGATGCGAGGACGTGCACCCACTGCTGGTTGTGGGTCGCTCTTCGTTTTCTTGTACCATTTTTATAGGAGATTAGTAAATCTCTCTCAAAACTGATGTCCGTATTCTTCAGAGTGGAATCACAATCAGAGAAAGTTCATTATTTAGTTCATAAATAGTTTATATCTTCATAAGTTGAAATTCAAAACTTTTAAGAATGTTATAATTTTAACCATGAGGCTCTTTTATAGAGTATTAATGAGGAATTGATCGCGTCAACTGTGCTATGTGTGCTCTTGCTCTGTCTGTCTGTTCTCTACCTGTACTGTAAGGCAGAACAGAACCTCATTAAACAGAACTGAAATATTATCGCTTTCTGGATGTGTTCTTGATTTCAATTTCGAAGTAAATATACGTTTCCATCTCAGTTTCCAATAATAACTTAAAACGGCGCGCAAAATACGGAATTTATTATGAGTAAATTAAAGATGAAATGCATTACCGAAATTGAAACTATAGGGACCAGGTGAGATGGTTTAATCAGTGCAGAACTGGCTTTGAGCTCGCTGTAATGGTAAATTCTGGAAGCCCGACCAGCTGTACTGGTCGATAAAGAACTTTGAAAAGTATTTAAGATCGTGTTTCTGTAACTTCAGAATTAATTTCAAAAGCTAACACAAACGTTTGTACCTGTCAACTTTAATGGTTCGCAATTGCATGAAAATGTTAAACCAGCGAAGGAAAAGTACACCCGCCAATTATGTTCTCCAGAAGCATCATCTGCAAACCTCGTCGCAATCCCGCAATATCAGTATATTAGCAGAGAGATACGCATAGTTTAGCGCAGCATCAGTTGGTCATCATTACCAGCGGACGGAGGATACAGAACTATCAATCCTTCCAGTCACAAAATTTTTAAAAAATTCCAGCTTCACGTTAATGCGGATTTGTATCACGGAGACGCAAACCGCAATAAATAAGGTCTGACTATGGAAAGATGTCTATCAAAACAAACAATCAACTGCGATAATTTCTATACATGTGCGAACTAGCAGTCATATTGGACAAGTTGGCAAATTCCAAATGCCAGTTGCAGCCCCCTGATTCCCCCCGTTTTAGATGCTTGGATCAAATCAGTGAGATATCATATTTGTTACAGATGCTCAGTATTAACAGATACGGAATTTGCACACAGTTGCTGCCAGATGCAGATGCTTGCCTTACCTTAACTCACAACCGTTAACCCAGTAGTCTTCAGGTTTTAGTGACTTAAGTGTATTAATACCTGGATTTTTTCTAATTGGAGTCTCCCTTTTAGTAATTTTCGAAACAGATTGCACGAAAATTAGCACGACGTGCTTATCTAGATAGCATTTGACAGCCAAATTTTCAAAGTTTTTAGCCCAAATCTAGTCCCCAATACTTTAGCCTCTGACGACGCAGATCAGATTTTTGAAGTTGTATGCTACCCACAGTGTGCATGTCAGGGAGTCTGATTTGATCCACGTTGATAAAACGCCACCTTCACTATGAAAACTATGTCTTGTCAAAGATAATCATCTTGCCCAAGACCAATTCGTGAGGGTTGTTGTTACTCTTAAACTGGAAATGGATGAATTAAAATACTTTTTACCAAAATATCCTCCTTTTTACCTTCAATTATTATTTAAGTAAGCGCAGAGCGGGTTAGGCTTTTCGATTTGAGTTTGACTGAAGTACTGAATTTTCCATTGTACTTTGTACTTGCGGGTTGAAAGCAATGAAATGAGGGATACTAATTAGCATTATTTTCACTGCTGTGTGCCGCATTGCGCAAAACAGTGCCCTCAGTTAGATCTTGGGGTGATGTATCTGACTAAAAATAAGTAGCTCGGCATTCTTTACATTAAACTAGGACCACTAAGGTAAAATTTCAGTAAAAACGGTGCAAAGTAAGAACTCTGATGATTGTACGACACTTCCTCGAAACGACTGTTTACCGAAAGCCACTTTACCGAATCTATTTGCTCCGACCTTTGGCCGACGCACTTTTGCCCAAACGACACTTTACCGAAAGGCCGTTCCCGTACGACCGTCCTCAGCCGGCACTTGGCCGAAAGTCACCTTTACCGAATCAACTTTACCCCCAATTTTTTACCGATTGTCTACTTTACTGAATCATGTTCACCGAAAGTTCTATTTGCACTAGCAGCGTTTGAAGGCACGGATGAAATACCAGCCATCTCATCATCATTCTAGAGAAATACATCTCATTCATATGGAATTCTGTTTGGCGTTCTACTTCAGCTTATGTCGAGTGGAATTTTGCATATTCCATGGATGCGTATCGCTCATAATTTCGAATTTAATTACAAAAGTGTTGTATCCACCGACCCAATTGCAGATGTAGAATTAATTG
>WJFA01002742.1:0-14853 GCA_009870155.1 Pseudobourletiella spinata | reverse complement strand
TCTGTTCCGCTCCCAGTCCGACCCACAATGTACTCTGGAGAGCAACTACGTGAACACCTTCGACAACGTGACCTACTCCTTCAACCCTCAGGCCGTTCAGGGATGCCAGACCGTCTTGGCCAAGGACTGCTCCGGACGCTACCCCATGGCCGTCCTCGCCAAGAACGTTCAACGGCAATCCGGCCAGATCGTCACCGTCCTCCTCGGAGGTGGAAACAAGATCCAACTCATTCCCAGTGGAGCTGACATCGAACAGCAGTCCGGTAGCCGCTTCACCGCCTTCGCCCGCAACATCTTTGGCGGACGTGGATCCCAATCCGGCCAAGGAATGACCGTCAAGGTTAATGGAAAGCAGGTTCAACTCCCACTCACCATCCGCGGTGGACAGGAGCGTAGCGGACAGCCCATTGCTGAGATCATGTACATGCCCAACGGTGGTGTCCAGGTCATTGGCCAACACATCCAGGTTGCTTCCGACGGTCAGCGCATCGGACTCGTCATCAGCGGTCTCCTCCGCAACCGCACCTGCGGTATCTGCGGCGACTTCGACAACGAGCGTGTAAGTTGCTGACCAAATCAATTGCTCCAAACTATTCACTCTCGCTCTCAATGTTAACTCTGACTCATCTGATCGTGTTTTTCATTTAGGTCGCTGAAATGCGCAGCCCACGTGATGTGCCCCTCAGCTCCGGCTCCCTCCTTGTCGCCTCCTACTCCTACTCCCCCTTGGATGGTTCCAGCCAGTGCCAGAAGGATCCTCAGCTCGAGAAGCAGATCCAGAAGGAAGAGGAACTCGCCGGGTCCGAAGGTCGCTTCTACTCCAAGAACCACCGCTACGGCCCCAAGTACGTTCAGCAGCAGGAGAAGAGCCGCCAGCAGCAGAAGCAGTCCCGCCAGCAGTGGGAACAGTCATACTACGGCAGCATGCAGCAACATTACGGAACTGTCCGCCCCACCATGGGCTCTCGCCGCCCCAAGAATGAAGTCTCATCCTCGTCCTCCTCATCCTCCTCTTCTTCCTCCACCGAGGAATCCGTGAGCTCCTCTGAGACGAGCGAGTCCTCCTCCGAAACGGCCGAGACGAGCGAGTCCAGCTCCTCCAGCGAGGAACAGCAGAGGGGTCAGCAGCAAGGTCAGTCGCAGGGACAGGGACAGCAACACATTGCCTTCCGCCAGCGTGCCATCAACAACCCCAAGAAATCCCAGGAGATTTGCTTCACCGTGAGCAAGGTCCCCACCTGCGCCCCCGGCTACCAGCCCGCCAAGATGAACCAAAAGTCCGTCAAGGTCGTCTGCATGCCCAAGGGAGCTCATGCTGATGCCATCAAGGAGGAGATCCAGGAGGGACACTTCCGGGACCTCGCTTCCCAGCGTCAACAACCCATGCAGATCGCCGTCCCCCAGAGCTGTAACCGCATCTAAGAGGGACCCGCCGCAACTTCTTCGCACCTCCTATCTTGTCCACTTTCTAAATTAACCTCTTTCTACACTCCTCTTTTCTCTACCATCTCTCTCGTCTTTCCTCCCGGGGTGAATCTGGAGCTATTGTTATTTATTTTACAGGGTATCGGACTCAGAGGGTATCTCCTATAATGAACATCCTTATAGCAAGTCGTAGTTCCCACATGGGAAAATAGTGTTAGAGACTATGTAAGATTTGTCGCCGGATTTCCCTTCTAAATCTCTTCCAACTCCTGTCTTGGTCTCTCCCCTCACCTGAGGGTCCAGATGGATATCTAAATGGTGATTCGAAGTGTGTTTTCGATTAGCAGTTGAGTGATTTTATTCCAAGTATGTATCCTCTGAACCCGTAACTTGTAGTGGGAGACACAATGCCCAGTTTCAGTCCTGGTTTTCCCCATTCTCCACATGTGCACTCTCATGTACGCCGTCGTAACTTGTGAGGAATCAGTTGGGAATAAAATTGGCAAACTCTGTGAGCATCGCAAAATACAAAAAAAAGTAATACATGACGTCATTCTAATTACTACGCTTATGCGTACGTCTTTCAACATACAAAGGAATACACCTTATATTTACACCTTATTACGAATCCACTTTATTGCCGCCACCTCAAATTTCAGTGTACGAACGGCACATATCGCTGATTCACCGGTAACAAAATCATAACGATGAGAACAAAACAATACAAAGTGATGAGTTAATAACATATGTTTTAAAGCTGGAGGAAAACAATAACTGTGAATTTACAACAACGATAATATCAACACTTATTCGACACACAAAGTCAACGATTTTGACATGGTCGCCGTGGAATGTCGTGCACAGTAAGTATTGTACAGCTTTCCCACGCGGGAACAACATTTAAATGAAATATCAAGTCCAACACCATAAATTGAAGACCCAAATTTCCACGGGTGCAATAATTCTTACGAAAATTCATTAATGAAAGATTTTTGATTCGAAAAAGTAACAAATGAGCATGAAGCACATGAAAAGCATGAGGGACAAAATGAAATCTTTCGTGACCCTAGGCGGCAGATTTCCTGAGTCTGAGGGTTCAAATTCCCCGCTACTGTTACAGTTTGGGCGAGCAGTCTTGTAAGATTTCAGAGGACGGCCAGAGGATCCAACTGAAAGCTGGTAGCACAGAAAATAAAACGAACGTTAGGCGAAAGGATAATATTGGACACTCATGAGTTTGACGAAGAACTTACTTTTAAAATAGTGAACAGATAGCAACCTCCCTCATCAGTGGGATTGGTCACACTGTAGAAGCTGAAGGGAGGAACAACCACACGCACTCCAGGGGTCATACAAAGCGGTAGTACCCGATGTATGCCTGCATCCACACATTTTTTCAAAGAAAATGATCCACTGAGTACAAGAATCTCCTGTGAATTGCATGAAGAATAATGACATTAAACTGTAAGTACTGTGGACTAATTGTTGCATTACAATTCGGAAATTACCATTTGCTCATTTGGACTCAGTCGTCCCCTTATCGTACATCCAGGGAGCACGCGACATAGCCCAGTTCGGACGAAGTTTGACTCAAAGTGTTCCAACTTGAAAAATCCTTTTCCACATCTTTTCCACGACATGTGGCTGGATTGCTGAATAATTTTGTTGATAGTTATTGCAGGCGATTCAATTGCACTGAATTCACTTCCAAAGCTATCAGAAGAGATTTCACAGAAATCCACATTTCTCTCAGAAATTCTCATAGTATTATTAGACGGATTTTGCACATTTGATCCAGCTGGAGTCACTCGTGTGGATGTTAAGATGACCTTACAGGCACCGCGGAAAGCAGGAAAATAATATGCCCGTCGTCGATGCTGACGCTGAAAGTATGGTATCCGCTGCAACATGGGCCTGACCAGCGTCTTAGCTGCCGCCTAGCAGGGTACAGAACATATTAGCCGCCTCCAACGGATGCTGACAGCTGTTGCACTCCTCACTTAAGAGCACCCGTGTTTAGCCCCATTTCCCTGCATCATCGTTTAACCTAGTGACCAGACGTACTGGTTTTGAGAAATTTTGGCTGCATTTAAAAACACTAAGGTGCATACAAATGAGGTATGTTCATGCACGACGTACTGATTTTCATTTCGGAAATTTTGATTTCGGAAAAAATGGTCACTATGTCAGTTCAATCCAATGCAGCTGACAAAAAATCGCATTCAGCTACAAATAAATCAAAAGCTTATATAGTTGATACAAATTATCAATTAAGCTCAAGATTATAGGAAAATTCTTTATAAATCAAAATTGTCAACATTTATGGAATTATTTTTAATGTCAAAAATACTTTTAATTTTTAGAAATCTACATACTTGTGTTTATTTTTTTCTACAATCCAATACTTCGAAAAATTAAATTTTTTCAAAAGTTGTGAAGTACAAAAAATATTTTGCAGCAAATGTTGACTTTTTAATTTTTTGTTGCTACGCTTGTCTTTTTAATGTACACACACTGTTATTTCAAAAATATTTGAACTTTATGAAGCGGATACCTTAAATTCTGAAAAAAGTATGGCCGACATTTCTATTCAACATTTTGAAATCATAATTTCGTCGTACTTTTAAAATTTGCAAACACATGTTTGAGAGTCTAGAAAGTTATAGCTAGTATTTAATTTAGGCCGTTCTCATGCAATTTTTTTTAAAAACATCAAAATTGAGATTTTCGCTATAAACCAACCCCGCTTACGTTAAATCCGAATGATCCTTAAATAGAAGGGTTACCTTGTGTACATGGAGGATTGAACTAGGATTTACAGGGCCTTTTTCAATATTTTACATATTTATAACTTTCACCTATATATGTTCATTGAACATACGTATAAATAGACTGCCACACTGTAAATAACTCTTAAATCTTCATTGGATGCCAGAACTAGGCTGAAAAGTTGTAAAAGTATCATTTTTCATAGGCTTGAAAAAAGTGAAAAATTTGAAAAGCATCAAAAGGGGGACCCTATAGCACATAAAAATCATTATGGGGAATCCCATGTAAATTTTCAAAAAAACTGATTTCCGGGAATATTCAAATTTTATTTTTCAGGAACTCGGATTTAAGTTGGGCGAAAGGTTTTAAATTTAATACTAGGGGTGGGTAACGTGCCCTATTAATCCCAGTTCAATCCGTCATGTGCACAAGGTATCCCTACTAATGAACACAGTGACGGACCCCACAACTTTCCTACTTATGGCGCTTTTATCGCACAGTTGAGGAGGTTCCGGCTTTATCGTTTCAGATTTTCATGTTGCTTTGGCTGCATTTATGAATGGCTTTGAACTGTGATGAATATTTTTACTCAATGTGGTTAAATGCATCCAACTGCCTTTGATGCAAAAAATGAAAGTATGAAAGTAATTAAAGTACAAAAACTGCGGTACAAGAGGAAAATGCAGAAGTTGCGAAAATGCACACCGGCAAAAAGTTAAAGTCGGATTTGCTCCAATCACATTATGAATGTGAATATTCAATTTTACAGAGCAAAAATCGGGGTAAAATTAAAAATGCGTAGTAGTGCCAAAAATTCAAATCAGTCGCCTTAATCGCATTTTGGTTACCCAATAACCCAAACAATCTCAAGTAATTTCAAACATAGCGCGGTTTCAACTAGCCGCTGTTGGCCACTGTTGGGCCGGATTTCCCGAGCAAAGTGCATCATCAGTGCAACTTGTTACGCTGTATGACGTTAGCATCGTTAGTTATACGACGGTAGCCGTGAAGCAACTGGCATAACTGCAGTTGAAACGTTGATGAAACGTGCTTTAAGTCCGTATGGCAGCATGTGTTTCCAACACAGTTTGAGCTTGCTCAAGATCTTATATTATTCTGACGAAAGTTTTAGAATATTCTCCTGTACATCTTAATTTTGAGCCTCCCCTGAGCTCATCGTCAATTTTTTGTTGCTTCCTCATTTACGTGTAGTAGTGTGTAGTGTACGTCCCAAGGTATTGTGCAGTTGCCGTTCCAGAATAAGTGCGTATATCAAAGGTGAATGGCTGAGAGTTTCTCTGGCATCCGTCCCAAGTTGTGTGAGGGAGCATTAAATTCACATATGTGAAGGGAATGGCAAGCTGGACCTTTCGCTCTTCAGTGCTAACGTCAGGGGATCGAAACGGAGTGAATTTTCCGATTAGTAATAGTAAGATGATCTCGGATCAAATCAACGAAATAGTACAGTTTTGGAAGCAAAAAATTAAGAACTGGCAGCCAGCTTCGGAATATGTGCAAAGATTTCAAGATGTATTCCGACTTCATGATCTAGACCTCAAAATGGACACAGAAAGAGCTCTCGAGCGACTTTTCCCTTTCGGTTTGAACATCCATGTTGAAATCGTTACGGTTCCACCATCCGCTGACCCCGTTTTTCACATTGCAAGATGTCTTCTGCCGAACAGTGCGGACAAAATTGAGGCTGCCGGCAAGAAAAATAAATTCCTTTACACTGGACTTTAAGTACAGAAATGACGGCGAGGAAGTTATTTGTGGAAAATCTATATTTTTGTGCAGGACAAACCCGTCGGGAAGCAGTTTACGAATTATCGCTGAAAGCCCTGCGTCTTGCTCTGGGACCCGACTTTGACGAGTACTGCAAGATTTGTGATGCATTCAGGTGAGACTACTGGATCATACGATAAATTGTGATAATAAGCAAAAGATTAGTACTATCAAAACTGAATTCTTTAGATCCGTTGCAGTTGCTGACGCAGAGAAACTCAAGAGGTGTCTGTATTCAACTGTGTCATCAATCTCTAAAGATGTAACAGCTTCAGCAAAAGCTAATGAAGGTCTTGAAGATTGTTCTCCTCCGTTCGCCCCGTATCAATCGCGTCGTCGGTACTTTGATGCAAGTATTTTAAGCTGGGGACCGGAGAGCTGGACTTGTTTGCCGAGGACGGAACGGGAAAATATTCTCTTTGGATTTTGGCTAAGCACTTCGCGGAATGAGTTCCCTCGAACGTTCAACCTGTTGGGGGAGAAACTTGCCACTACATCTAATTGCCTGGGCGCTTTCATGCTACTCTTTTCACGGGATAAGACTACATCAAAAGAAACCGTCAGATGGACTACCACTCGGGATACTCGCCCTTTCCACGTCAACTGCCGATGGATTGATGGGAATGGAATGGAGTACTACGTCAACGGAACTGGTATACATACTTTTAGATTCACATGAAATATTCATTTGTATTGTTTTCGTTAGATAGGGCTTCAGATTGATTTACAGACTTGAAACGTTGTAGGGATGAGTCTGGACTGCGCTCGGAACGATGCTGCACGATCAGCTTTGCGAGTTATCTTGGGAGAGCTGGACTTCCAAGTCTTGGGGCATGCTACGAGGCCATTTTTGTAAGTCGGAAATATATCAGAGTTTTTAGTGAATTTTTTCTTGAACTCTTGGACGTGGAATTCAGCCGTCATTTTTTGCCCCCAATAGTTATAAGGAAATTGATGTGGCTGCATTGAAAGCGCGACTTGATGCGCTTCCTGTATCTGGGGAACTTTCCTTAACAGAGGCGAACGAGTTTCCCCTTTTGACTCCTACCTCTCCTAAGCAATCCCATCAGTCTATCTCTTCTGCCCGGCAAGGAGGAATTCGCGTGGAAGGTACGGTTTCCTCTAATCAGGGACGTTCTAGTTCCGATGGAGCCGTACTACGCAGTTCAAAACCAGAGCGTCAATCGGAAAAGTCAAAGTGTGATTCAGGAGGACCTGGACATCCCGCCACAACAGTGCCTACCTCGCTACAGATGGTAGGAACTCAGACGGCGCATACACCTGCGAAACCAACCCCAGTAGAACTTTTTTCTTCGCGCAATAACGTAGTAGTATGTAAACCCATCAAGCGTGGCAGTCTACCGGTTCGTAAATCTGGTGGAGGAAAGAGTCACGATCCGACTCTGAATCCGGATTCTTTGTGTCTTCGGGAACAGTCTTTAGTGTTGGAACCGGAAAAAGATGGTCAACCTATGGGACCGCCAGTTCCAGTCGGAAACCGTGCAAATCAACATTCGCAACACCGCAAGAATCATGTATCCATTCAGCGGCATCATCCAATGGAAGAGCCAGAGACACCAATTGAAACCGCCGTAAGGGACCAAATAGCTCCAGCCACTGTGGCTCGTACCAGGGAGATGTCAAGCGACGCTTCCACCCTTCCAGCTGCAAAAAACAGTCAGCCCAATCAGAGGCCAACGAATTCTAATTCAGGAATGGGAGACCCTCGCGTTCGCAAGCCGGCTCGACAACGAGTTATAGTCGAAAAACACGGAAACCAATCTTCTACACAGCTTCGCAAGGATGCATCGTCCATTCGACGGGATGTTTCCGTAGAAGAGTTAGAGAGGCCAGTTGTAACTGCGGTAAACGATGAGGTAACTCTAGCAATTCCGGCAGGTATCCGCTCCCATAGTAACCGTGATAGTACCTTTCCATGTACAAGTAATGATCGGTCCAATCAAATGCCAAACGATTCTACTAATTCACTACGGAAAGAGCCCGAGGTTCACAAGCCCGCTCATTTGTCTTTCGACGACATAATTGGCTACTGGTTTCCGGACGAGGCGTCCGAAGCTCTTGAGTTACTCTTTGAAGGACGAGAAGAGCATGGGCCACAGTACGAAACTACCAAGTATGTAATCTCCGAATTTCACGTGGGAGCGCAGACTTTTAGAGCTTTGGGTAAGTCATGAGTTGACCTCCTTTAAATCTGAGTGGTGGACAGTTGAGCTTTGCTTCTTTTCCGGACCGAAAAAACTCCTGGTCTTTTCCATTTCTTGGTTTTCTTTCCAGGGGCGACAGCTGAGGAAGCCAAGGAAAAGGCTGCGGCGGAAGCACTTAAGGTACTAGGGTTCGAGTGATTCCATCGGCGGGAGTTTCATTTGTGCAATTTCAAAGGGATATCACACTACACGTGACTTGATAAAATCCGGAGAAGAAAATGAATTGTGAAGAAATTCCTATAATTCGCGCTATCGAATGAATTTATTTGTTGAAATTCTGCAGCTTTAGTACATTTATTCATGTATTTACAGAATTAATGGTTGGGTTGGTTCGCTCAAGTCGAGCCCACAGATGGGCACCCTTTCCTCCTCCGAACTGAATTCGTGGTTCAAAGTAGGAAGCAAGAGACGGTCGGAGGGAATATTGAAAGGAATGTAAAATGTTCAAGAGATGGTGGGCCGAGCTCATGACTATCCTGGATTTAAATTCAAAACAGTAAAACTAAATAACAAAATTCAAAAGAGCAAAATTTAACAAAACGTCACAAACTGTAACAGACTAAACAAAATTCACAGCATTCGTCAAAATGAGATAAAGTAGTGTAGGTTACTTCATGTCCTACTGCCAGGATTACGAAGATCTCAAGTTAGAATAAATTTTTGCTTTAGCACTGGCTGTTTGATAATAGAGACAATGTCAGAATGCTAAGTTTTCTTTGCTTTGCCGTTGTAGAGGCAATTCTGATCAACGGTAGCCAAAATGCAGATAATATGTTGTTCTCTTTCAATTAATTACGTGGAATTGCTCGACTCGTCATACTGACTTACCTAAAATTGCTCTACATGCAAGTGTATTTGTTGTGGCATGCTATAAAATCCCTTCTGCTGTAGCCAACTTCGTCATGGAAACAGTTGTGAATGCTCCTCGTTCTGTACTTGGCGGCACTGTGGAAAAGGTCGAGATGTACTGCAGCAACAAGGCAAAACGAATGGTCAAATTTCGACACCTTATGCCACTGTCAGCTCTTCCCAAATCCTGAATGGTATGAAGGAAACAAGGACTTCAAACCTTTGGCCATTTACAACTGAAAACGCCACTTATATTCATTTACCTGAGCTAGTTACAAGAGATTGAGGTTGTTTTCGTGTGATAAACTTTTGGTATGTCAACAAAATAGAGTATGAACAGTCCAGAAAATGTTCTCGATTTATTAAACCTTTTGTGCCGGTCACCACCATAAAATTTAGGTTGGAATCTACCCAGACTTCTCGCTCACGTACAGCCAGCTGCAATCAAAGAAAAGGTTTTAGGTTAAGAGCAATAATAATAAACTTGGAGTCCTCATCCTACCTGTAAACGAAGATCGGCGGCACCATCAAGCTTGCAGATAATGCATAATATGCTCCCGGCATGACTTCCATTGTTTTGGAATACAAAAAGGCGTAGGATGGAGCACTGACTAGTGGAACCAGAGATTCCAAACTGCCGATAAACGAGTATATTTTCCCGCTTTCGTTACTCGGTACGATCTTGAGAATTAATGAGCGCGGGACTGCCATCATGGACCCAGCCAAAATGCAAATTAGTGGAGCTATGGAAAATAGATTGCATGACAAAAAATGGCATCTCGAACAGATTTAAACTTTGAATCAAATAAAGAGCGAATGATCTTCAGATCTTCCTCCGTTACCTGCATAAGTTGCACTGAGCGTTGTGAATAGGATATTGACAATTGCTGCCACGGCAACGCTGACACACGAGACGATACCGATGACTGGGTCCGAAAGCTGGAGCACCTCGTTAAGTATTCCCATGGAAACAAAGTTGCTTATGAATCCCACTATGGTTCGGTAAGTCAGAAAGGAAGAGTATGAAGACGTGTCCCAGTTGTACATTAACCGACCGGCCATGTATTCCACACTGGATTCACCTAAAAGCATACATTGCCGGCGTCTTCAGGCTCAAATACCACACGGTCATTTATGTGGACTTACCGTACATTGGAGCCAAGACAAGCGCGTGGGACATGAGCAACAGCATCAACTTCGTACGCGCGTTTCCTGGCCTCGCCTTGAAAGCGGAACCGAAGGAGTCTCGAATGTGACCAATGTTGAAGAGATCTTTGAACATTTCCCAAGGCGTCACCTCCCCCTCCCGCGGCGCATCTCTCACGAAAAGCAGGACGGACACCAGCACGAATACTTCAGTGACCAACCCCATGGCGAAGATGTGAAAGTAGCTGAACGATTGGGAGGAGAGAAACCCACCGAGGAGCGTGCCGCATGTGATGCCCACAAAAAATGCGGAACCCGTAATGGACATCCGCTCTGTCAGCTTTGTGGGCGGTGTGGTGTCGGATACGTAGCTAAAGACTGCCATGCCAAAGCAAGCATTGTTACCCGCCAGGGAGGTGATCCAAGCTGAGGTGAGACCCACCTTCCAAGCCTCCGTCCCGGCGCTTACTGCCAGCAGGAGGAAAATGTAACGAATAACATAGGTGACGACGACCATGAGCATGGGTATCTTCCGCCCATTTCTGTCACTCCAAGATCCGATCTGGGCGACCAGGATGACAGGGAGTAAATTTTGTAAAATCGTTCGCCACATCATCAAAGAGCCCAGAAATTGTTGAACTTGTTCTTCTTCCTTGCTATAATCACTACTGCCCCCTCTATTTAATTCACATAAATAATTTTTAGATGTGAATGAGAAAATTTTGGGTGATCTGCGGAGCGTAAGCTCAACTGTGTCTTGAGGGCCAAACAGACATCATTTCCGAGCCCAAGGTCGACCCCACAGGCTGTTTCTACAAAGTAATCCTGAAGGGCCAAGTGTGTCATGATTGCCACGACCATGTGAACAACGAGGATTATTTCCACGTCCAGTAACTTCCACACAGATGGATCCGGGTTGGCAGAATATACTAAACCGCCCTCTACAGTTGTCCCTGTGGGAGCCTGGGTTGTGGGTATCGAGGCATTCGATCGAGATGACCGTCGCCGATGTTTTAAGCGGGCTCTCGCAACTTTCCCGGCCATTAAGGCGGTTTCTAAAATATTATCTTCTGAGTCTGAGTCATTTAAACAAAAACCACCCTCCGGCCTTCTACTGTGAGCAGTAATAGTGCAATGTCGATGTCATGTTAGTGTAATCAGAAATCAGGAATCCAGTTCTCACAAAACCACAATTGTAGTGGTTTAGTTCAGTTTTAGTTTTTAGTTGCAGTTTCAGTGAAATTGCAAATTACAAAATTGCAAACTGCACTTATCCCCTTCAGATCCCCTGCTGCAAGTTGCATTTGCAAGTTGCAACTGTTATAGAAGAGAACTCGGAAAATCGCATCATCCCACTTGAACGAATATTATTTACTGTTACTCCAACTCCTTTCGCCATTAGGAGCACCGCACCGTAGTAACTTTGATCAATTTTAATGTACGGTGTTATTAAGTCGAGTGGCTAATGAAAAGCTTTCCTTATATGCTGATTTAGAACTAAAAAATACAAAAAACAGATTTGAAAAAACTAAAATGTTTGAAGTTTTTTAATTTATTTAAAAATTTGCTGAAATGGTGATTATCTTAACGCCTAGAATTAAGATTTTCAGCACAAATGATAACTAAATAACAGAAAAATGGATATTTTCAATGACTAAACACTAGTTTGTTATAGTGAATTTTTTAAAAAGTACCAAAGGGGCGACAATTGGGTGCATTAAAACCTTCCTGGGAAATTAAACCTCTCAGAAATTGTCTCGGACAAAATTTAAATTTGAATATTTTGGAAGCGAGGCGATAGTTGGGCGACATGCTTCAGAGTTAGTACATGGTAAGGGTGGGTCATGTTTTATAAATCTCTAGTCGAACCATTGTGTACTCCAAAGTGGCCCTCCTATTCAGTTGAGCGCCAAAAAACCAAATTAATGACACGAGCATTGGCGTGATATCAATGCTTTTTAACAGAGACCATCGGCATTCGGCATCAATACATAGTTGCACGAATTGGATTCGGGTCTCTCAACGTCCTTCCTATAAAAATTATCAGACGTATTGATTTTACCCGTACAATATTGTTCTATAGACGAGTTGTCTGCATTTAATTACAATGTGGTTCTAAAAGTGCAATAATTAAATTCGGGCACACAATGGAATCTCAATGCCGCAGTAATTAACGTTGCACCGGATATTGGGCGACACGTAAAGCGGTAAAGCCTTACAGGTTTTGAGCAGTGGTCAACTCATATGGTATACTGACTGAAGTGCGCAGAATTTAGCAAAAATTAAGTTATTAGCAGAATTAAAACATAAATAAAATAAACATAAATTTAGCACAAAACATTATCACCTTTTTATAGAAACCACAATTTATAATGTTCAGTTTCTTGGTCCAGGGCTGCTATATCCTCATATACTTACTATGCCGTAAATGTACTGCTTTATGATACTTACTATTACTTATGCATATTATTTACAAAGATTTGCTACGATACGAGTTGTCTACAAGTGCCTTTAATAGAGAAAACCCAATGACTTCAGTGTAACGATTGTGATTCTTGAGGGAAGGATAAATTTGATATAATTTAGATCACAAAATAACAGGACTATGGCAAAGTCCGACTGCATTGTGAAGTGTAGAAATACTTATTGCCAATTATGCCAAACTTGCCCTGCGTATTCCATAGTACTGGACATAAGAATAGGACATGAGGGAGAGCTAGCTCGCTGCCACAGGAGCATCGTATCTGGTCGGTGAAGGATCGGAGCTTAATTGACATGTCGACGAAGCTGATGACACTTAATCTGGATCATGATTAATTTTAGAAGTAAAGTCATCAATTTATTGAGGTACGGCTAGGCACGGAACTCATGTAGGACGTGTAATAATATGTGTTTGTTGGAGAGCCGCAGTCTGTCAATATCATTCTCTGTAGGAATGTAAAATGATCGAGGATGGGTACCACCTGGATGGTTATTCCCACTGTGCCCACTCATTTTCCTCAAGGAAAAAGTCCACAAACTTTTTTATTGCGACGTTTGGAACGAGCGGATCAGATGGGAGTTTGATGGAGGTGAGCGGATCAAATCTGCCTTTTCGCTTGATGTGATACTCTAAGAGTTCCCTCTCATAAGTGTGCCCACTTGGAGGGGCAACGACGGGGTCTTGGAATAAGGCGAACGAGACAGGATCACACAAATACAGTGGCACGGTGAGTAACTATTTAAATTAGAAACACAGGAATTAAAGTATCGTAATAATTGATAGTGATATTTTGTGTCATACTACTCCATACGTTTTCCTGTTGCTCAATGGCTGCAAAAAAGGAGACTAGTTTGGCCTTCCATTCGTCCAAGAGTGAGTCTGATCCCCCCTCCGACGGTTCTTGTGTTTCTGCAGCTGCTCCCTGCTTTGAGAAGAGGCGAAATGATAAAATTTCGTGGTGGAAGC
This sequence comes from Pseudobourletiella spinata, assembly GCA_009870155.1. NCBI lineage: Eukaryota > Metazoa > Arthropoda > Collembola > Symphypleona > Bourletiellidae > Pseudobourletiella > Pseudobourletiella spinata. Next base: position 1,206 of record WJFA01002742.1, on the reverse strand, counting down.
ACAGTCATGTTGAATTAACGTACGATATGATCCGTTTCGTTGTAATGCGCCTCGATGAGGGAACAGAGATACTTGTGCAAGTGAAACCGCGAATTCCTCCGGCGCTTCAGAGCAGCTAGCACTTCAACAGAGGACGACTGGAAGGATAGGAGGTCAACACGAAAGTGCTTAAGTGCTCGGCCCTTCAACATCCTCCCTTTCAGTATCCGTGCATGCCGTATTTTGAGGCGGCGAAGCTTCTGTTGAGGTGTCACCTTCTTCGCTTGTTTCTGTTTTGAACTCCTTGGCTGTTCCCCCTGAATCCTTTCTGTATACGGATTAAAACTTTGCAAATCAACATGGATAATACTGGGCGTGGGAAAACCGTGAACTGTCCGACGCTTACCCTGCGTACAAATTTTTATGCATAGTTTTGTATGCTCAAAAGAATAATTTATCAATTGTAGACTGTACCAAGCTCAATTTGCTGCTCTAGTAGGGCTGCCACCGCTTTCTGGTCTATTTCGTCAATAATTCTTTCCACAATTCTTCGGTAATCTCTCTGAAATTGGAACAAATACCAAATGCAACAAGGTTTATAATTATCTACATTTTGTATTAAATCTAAACCAGTGAGAGTCTGCCAATTTAGTGTTAGGTTAGAACCATGTAACGCCAGGAATGATTTTATATTTGATGTATGAGCCATTCAAGCTATTCTCAGCAGGTTCAGGCTGTAGGAGGCAGCTCCAAATTCAATATGCGACCGCAAATCATAACTGATTCACACCATGACGCAATTTTATAGCTCATTCGAGAGCTCAATACAAGTTTCACTTATAAAACGGACCAAAGTTTCGGGTCAACTTGAGAAGGTGACCTTTATCGACTCCGCAGTTCCAATGTTGTAACCTGGCCATTGAACTCGAACAGTGATCAAATGTACCAGGTATCGAAGACCGGTGATGGGTACATAACGTGCACTTTTTCACAAACTATGTGAGGGAGATGCTTAATTCACTTTGCCTCTCACGAGCGCTTGTTGCAAGTATGAACAAATACGGAGGCACCGTTCCATAGAAGTTTCACATTTGTGACGGTTGAAAGCTACTGCTGATATCATTAGTTATACGTTGAAAGCTAGGCGTACACGGAGCAATTTTCCTTTCATAAAATGCGTCAAAATTCATGAAATCCGTGTTTCACCGTGTGAGTGGCCATGAAATG